>JAVKPL010004865.1:0-92500 GCA_032173675.1 Gastrolobium villosum | reverse complement strand
TTATATATCTCTAACACGATCATTAACGTGAGAGTCTATTGAGCTCAAAAAATAAATAATACAATATGTGTTAAGAAATTTTATAATATTTAATTATTTATTAATAGAATGAAGGTGGTGAGAATCAAATTCATGATCATGTGATCAACAAAGACTCTGATACCATCTAAAACAATCATTTCAACCCAATAACTTAAATTATTAAAGTCGCTATTGAATTCGTCTAATAGTGAGGGATTTAAGTAATTTGTATTAGGTTATATGTTTAATCCCACCAATATATCCACACAAAAAAACTATTAAATGAATGTCCATCAATAATCTTGTATATTATATCTTCGTAACATCTTTTTGATTTTTTAAATAAAATATATAAAATAATATCGTTCAACACTAAAACCTTTATTTACAGGTTTAAAAATGCATGGCAAAGCCATAGATTTATGATATCATTGCAAGATTTATGATATCATTGCAATCTATAGTTTATATGATATCATTTAACACTTCAATTTTTTAGTAGGTTATATTTGAAATGTAATCTATAGTGATTCTATCTCAAATTAACTACAATGCTAACTTAATTGTCGGATTGTCTTTGCGAGTGTAACACCCTCTTACTCTGTTGGATCAATCACTTTATCAGGAAGATTCAACGGTTGAGATGAGACGAAATAAAATCAAATATTAGTCATCATTATGCTTTTTAATTAGAAGACAATGACAATACTCAATTTATATGATATACCAAATGATCAAACAAAAATATACTCAAATTTGCAGACCGAAAAACAAAGATCAAAACAAAAAATTATAGTATTCACTAAAAGTCGCTATGATTAAATTTTCAATCTTATATTTCTACGTACGGTTGTGAATCTTGACTTTCGCCTAACAAACAATATTAACAACAAATAGTATAATGTTAAGCACGTATATTTTTGTGTATAGCCAATTTGCTGATATTAAATATGTATATTATTTAATGATTGTGGAAAAAAGAAACATATATAAAATAATGAAAAATGAGTTGACATCCAAATCTATGATCAAATAAAGAAAGTAATTAACCAATGTTTCAGTATATTTCTTTTAGAAAAATCCCTCACTTCAACTGTTGAAAGATTTAGTTTCACTATTATTACTAAAATAATGAGTCACTAATGACGTGAAATATCTCATACACCTAATACGTATTGAATATCTTTCATTTTAGTAATTGTAATATCTCATACACCTAATACCTATTGAATATCTTTCATTTTAGTAATTGTTATGTTCATGTCTACAGGTGGCAAAGTGGGCGGCGACCCGGCCCGTCCTATCCCGCCATCAACCCGTCAGAAAATGAGCCAATCCGCCCCATCCCGCTTTTGAAAGTGAGTTGAAAATTTTAGCTCGCCCGGCCCCGTTTGGCGGATTGGCCGCAACTCGAGCCTATTTTACACTATTCGCCTCGGCTTGCCTTATGCCCACCATCAACTCGTCAAAAAATGAACCCATCCCACCCCATTTAAAGAGTTGGGCGGGTTGGCCCGTCGAGCCGAGCCCGTTTTGCCGACTCTATTTATGTCTCTCATTTTTTAATAATAGTAATATTATACTTTCTCGTTACATACTTTTAGGGTTTATCATCTATAACAGATTATATTAAACATTTTGGAAGAAAAAAAAAAAAACTCTGGCACGCAAAACGAATCTCTATAACATTATACAATCACTTTTCCTGCAAGAGGAAGAAGGAAAAAAAAATAAGGGAGGCCAATGACCACACGCCACTACTAAGTGATTAAGGAGACATTTGATAGAGGAAAAAAAAATTATCAGGAAAAATATAATTACTATAAGGGTTTTATAAGAGTTATATCGTAGGAAAAGTGATTGTATTATGTTATAGAGATTCGTTTTGCATGCCAGAGTTTTTTTTGCTGCGGGCCCCACAAAATGTTGTAAGTGTAGGAAATTTTTTCTGGTCATGTTAAATTATAGATGAAAAACCTTACTAGAAATGTGGTGAAAAAGTGAATTTGATAAGAAAGTTAAGAAAACCGAAACATTATCGGGAAAATTGTATTAAATTTCCTGAGTCTATGTTTGGTTGAGAGTAAAATATTGATGGAAAAATGGGATGAAACTATCAAACTAACTCTTTAACAGGGAAATAAATTTAGTGGTCCCTTTCTCTCTCTTCTTTCTTCCTCTCTCTCTCCTCTCTCCTCACCCCCTCTCTCTCAGGTTGCATTAGGCCGGGAGCGTGCAATATTTGCTCTTTTACTATATACAAAAAGACTCTCTTTATGTACCAATATTATATCTCTTTCTCTCTCAACAGGCTTCCTTTGGCACATTTTTTGAGAAGGAATATTTGTGTCCATTATTTTTTTTCCTACGTGCAATATTTGCTCTTTTACTATATACAAAAAGACTCTCTTTATGTACCAAAAAAAAAAAGACTCTCTTTCTCTCTCAAGCTTTCCTTTGGCACATTTTTTGAGAATGAATATTTGTGTCCATTATTTTTTTGCCTACTTTCTTATTTGATGGGTAGTGAGGATTGAGAATACTATTCTCTCGGTGGTATTCTGAAATGGGGAAATTTTTAAGGCCCAGGAGAGTGGGGTGAGGAAAATAATTTAGCTATGTTTGGTATGAGTGAAATAAAAAAGAGAGAAGAAAAAGTAGGATAACAAAATTAATAAATACATGATTTTGAAAGGAAAACTTTACCATCTAAATTATGGTAAAAAAATTGCCCACAGCTAACAATTTTTTTTAATTTTACACATAAACTAACATTGCTATGCAAATATGAATGATCGCGAAATATTTTAAAACCTCCTATCACAGATAACCAACTAGAAAACCCATCTTAACTTTAACTTTTATAGGCAAAAAAAAAAAAAAAAAAAAACTCTCCTACCAAACATCCCCTAGTTGTAGTGGAAGCTACCTCGAATTACTTAAAAGCCCCATGTTTTAGTTTTAATATCAGAATTGCCCCCGACTCTGACCAGTTGGAAATTACCGCAGACACACGTGAACAGAAGAATTTTTGTATTATTGTGGGGTAATTTTCGAGAACGATTCGATCAGAGTCCACCCGTGACGAGGTAAGGCTAAATTGGTAACTACACGATCTAGACGGCTAAGTCCTGCTCTTAGTGGCATTTTTGTTGTTTTGATTAAAGAATAAGGGCGTTTCTGGAACAATATGATTCACTTTAAAATATCCTCCAGAAACTGACAAACTTTCCAACTCGAAGTCCTCGTCCGCTAGCGACGTCAAATATATTAAACTTTTAAAAGACTACCATAAACGAAGTACCTATAATACCCTTCCATAAAAAGAGTGGAATATTTACAAATATTTTCTCTCCGTTTTTATGAGTTAATTCAACTAACGATTTTTTTAAAATTATATTAAAAAATAAAGTGAATTTCACTTTTTTTATAAAAAAAAAAAATCTGGGTTAGGTGGCGTCAATATCAAATTGTATGCATCTCAATTAATATTTTTTTTAAGAGTAAGTTGTTTATATTATGACCAGAAATTCGCAATTATATATATATTTTTAACTAATTAAAATAAGTAGGATTTGAATATATAATTAGGGTTCGGGTTTACTGCAAATAAGTTTTCCTGCAAATAAGTTATTTGCAGTAAACCGGATACGATATTATTTTGAGGTAAAAATCATGGTGTTTTTGTAATTTTAATTTATTTAAGGGTCATAATAATTTTATATTTATTATTTTTTTAGATTTAAATATTAAAACGACATCGTTTTGGGAATAAATACAGATAACTTATCTGCATTAACTGTAGAAATATTTTTTTCCATATAATTATGTGTTTTCTCACTTCTTATTTATTTATTTATTTTGAGTTTTCTCAAGATATCTTTAGCCGATAGTTGAAGACTAATCATTTCGAGACTTAGAGATTATCGAAATAAATTTTGCGTGTACTAACAATGCATTTTTTATACACATAATCAGATATCGAACCCCTATTAACATGCTTAAATTGCTCACTCCTTATTTTATATATCACTAAACTAATCCTCAATTTAAGAAAATGTACATTATGATATTGAGTGCTCTGAATATTAACCCATTTTTTAAAGAGATTTGCATTCATCATTTAACACAGTCACAAAAATATTTCCTAAACATGTAATATTTTATGGGGGTCCACACTTTTTGAAGCAAAAAAAAAAAAAACTAAGGCACGCAAAATGAATCTCTATGATATTACACAATCACTTTTCCTACAACTGTGATATAATTTGTTCTAGAAAAATGTTTACGGTACATCATTTTTTTTCTCTCTCACTTATTTATTGAAAAGAAAGAAAGAAATAATTAATTAAAAACTTTTTCAAAGATAAGTATAAAATAACGAAATAAAAAAGAAATTAATTTTTTTAACAATCATAGATTGGTATTTCAATTGTTCTCCTTTAATTGATGTTTGTGCATAGCTAAACATTATATGACCACAAAAACAAGAGAAGGGTGTTCTCTTAATAACAAACAAAGCTAGGGGCATATGTATAGCTAGAAACAACAGTGCCTGCCTCAAAGAAATATAATGGTATATTTTATTACAATGCAAATCCAAAGCATGGTTCTTGTATTCTTGTGCTAGCAAGCACCCTCGTCTCCACACCATAAAAGGAGGAGAGTTTCCTGGTTTTTGTCTTCCTCTAGTTCCACAAATCCCATCTTTTCTGTTTCAATTACCTCTCCTTTTTTTCCATAGTTTTTTTTCTGAAGAAAATCTTGTGGTAGCTAGAGCTAGAGAGCAACTGCAACAACAAGAGTGAAGAAACAAACACTAGTTTTGAAATTAAGAAAAGGGAATATTTTTCAATAGATTCTTCCCTTTTCTTTCTCTAATTAACTTCAATGTCAAACATCACAAGTGGTGATAGTAGGAGCTTCTCTTCAGAGAATATCATAGAAGATGCAGTTAAACAGCAATCAGAGATACTTGGTCAGTTCCATAGTCCACATTCTCATACTTCAACAAATAATAGCAATGGTTCCAACACAAACTCACAACCACCTGCGCCAGTTAAGAAAAAAAGGAACCTACCAGGAAATCCAGGTAAATTTTCTAACAACCATCTCAATTAAGTTGACTCTTTCTGTTTTTTGTTTCCCCATTTACATATTGATTCTTAGTTTTTTTGTTTTTGTTTTCTTCTTGTCTTGCTTTACACTTTCTGATTATTGGTTTTGCAAGTTTTTTTTTTTTTTTTAGATTTAAATTGATAATCAAATTAAAGTTGGAGCCGTAGACAAATATTGTTATTCATGGCCTGCACCTGGTAATTCCTAGAATATCATAGAACAAAAATTTTAGCATCTTTTATTTTAAAAAAAGTACAGTATATATATATTTCCTCAATCTTCTCATTGATTCTAAAAATGAAATAATGATGCATAGTTTGCTTAAAAATGATATCCCACAAGAGGCCTACACATAAATTTTCTGGATATATAATTAACAATGGCATGGTTGATTAATTAGAGTGCATTTAATTAAGATATATATGTATGGGGTCCAAAGCTTGATCCAGTAGAAGGCATGAGGAAGGTAATTTTGTTGAATTAAATTGTTCTTCTAAGTTGTATTCTTTTAAGTGGAGACAAGGATCTGGGGTTCTTTTAAGAGAGAAATTTGATGAATTATAATTATTAGTGAGTAATTAGGAGAAAAAGCTCAATTATTGCCTTGAAGGAGTTTTACAATCATTGCAGTACGTTCACTCTTGACTTTGCTTGACTGCTAGTTCTTCTTTGTTTTTTTTTGTTTCACAATTGTTTCAAGTGAAGGACCATACATATACTTTCCCATGTGAAATAATAACAATCCTCTTCCTCACTCGCTCTTTATGTGCGTATATGTGGATGTGTTAAAAATAAACAAAAAATAGAGAGAGAAGAGGTCTTGTAACAATTAAAAGATCCAAAATAACACTATAAGGAATCTTGGGATACACCACCCAAAAGCTAGCTCAAAGGGTGGAAGTGTCCAACGCCTCATAAACTCCACATTAGTTGTCCATCCAACCAATGTGAGATTATATATCTCAATACGCCCCCTCACACAAGTGCCTATTGGGCTTAAAGAGTGGATAATGCAACAGACCCAACCTATTTGTGCTAAGAAATTCCACAAGAGAAAGTGTGGCACAGGCTCAGATACCATGTAAAGAACGTTGGGATAACTATATATCTCAACAAACACAATTTTGTTCCTTGTTTTTAATTAAGTACATTAAGCTGAATATGCATAGTCTAATAATCTGTTTGGCACGCGCGTGAGTGCAGATCCAAGTGCTGAAGTGATAGCTCTATCACCAAACACACTCATGGCTACAAACAGGTTCATATGTGAAATATGTAACAAAGGGTTTCAGAGAGATCAAAACCTTCAATTGCACCGGCGAGGTCACAACTTGCCATGGAAGCTTAAACAGAGAAGCAGCACAGAAGTTAGGAAAAGGGTTTATGTTTGCCCAGAAGCCACATGTGTCCACCACAACCCAGCAAGAGCACTAGGTGATCTTACTGGCATTAAAAAGCACTTTTGCAGAAAGCACGGCGAGAAGAAGTGGAAATGTGATAAGTGCTCAAAGAAATACGCTGTTCAATCTGATTGGAAAGCCCATTTCAAAATCTGTGGTACAAAGGAATACAAATGTGACTGTGGAACCATCTTTTCCAGGTTGATACTCATCATATATATATTTATAAAACTTCATTATTGACTTATTATATTGGGATAAAGGTTGCTCCTTCTAAAATACACAACCTTTATCCTTTTAGTGTTTAACACTATATTTTATATTTATATGAAAAATTATTTTTTTTTCTCTTCTTCATCAGACGCACAGAGAAAAAAAGCAATTTTTTTATATTATAATAGGGAAAAATATTTCTGCAATTACTGTAGATAAATTATTTGCATTTATTCTCGAAACGACGTCGTTTTGCTATTGAAATCTTAAAAAATTATAAATATAAACACTATTATAACACTGAAATAAATTAAAATTACACAAATATCATGATTTCCGTCCCAAAATGACATCGGTTAGAAAAAACGAACTCATTATAATAAGATATAATTTTAAAAGCTAAAATGACACCGGACATGCAATTAACCCTTATATATATGTACTTTGACTAATCAATATTCATTCATATATATTTTCGTGAGCAAGCTGCATGCACAAATAAAATGTACCATTCCTGCAGCTTAGGTAGAGGTCTTTCTTTGACCATGCACACCCATGCTGAATTATATAAAGAATTACTTTCCATATTTGAATTCATTTTCATAAACTTCTTCCAGGTTAGTTTTTATCTGTTATTAAATTTTCTCTCTATAGCTAGATATAATAAACATATCATATATACGCGCTTCATGAATCATCAACAATAAGAAATTAGCGTCCATATACATGCATGAAGAAAATATATAGAACCAAAGTCTTTCTTGTCTGCAAGGATAGGTCACCGCATTATATAATATTTAAATTTATTTGGCTCAGTCGTCTAAGATACTAAAATATTCGTGTTATTATTTCATAATAATAATAATAATAATAATACCCATGCATGTTCCTCATGAGCAATCATATATCTACTTGTGAATATATATATAAATATATATAGCTATCATTTTCCTTAATGTCTCATAATATATAAATAACTCATTACGTGGTTAACATATTTATTTATCAACAGAAGAGATAGCTTCATTACACACAGAGCTTTTTGTGACGCTTTGGCTGAGGAGAATAACAAAGCAAATGAAGGACAATTATCAAAGATGATTTCAAATAACCAAACAATCCCAAACCCACAAATTGGAGGGACTTCAGAATTCAACCATTCTGATCACAAGCATCCATTATCACTACCTCACGAGCTCATGCCAATGCCTTCTTCAAAACCCTTCAACAACAACAACATGGCTGGAGGAACCGTATTCACAAGAAGCATTTCATCAAGTTCATCTCCCTCTCTTCAACTGAGTTCAAATCCACTAAACATCTTTGAGGAAAACGGGATTAATCACTTAGCTGCAGGCTCACCACACATGTCAGCAACAGCATTGTTGCAAAAAGCTGCACAAATGAGTGCAACAGTGAGCAATAATAGCAGCAACATGATGATGGAGAAAAGTTTTGTCACAAACATGGCACCGCCATCATTTGGTGTGGTGCAACAAACACCAAATGGACATTCCTTCATGAACCAGTACATGCACAATGGTCAACATGATATTAATTCTCATCAGTATAATTTCAATGCAAGTGGTGGTGGTAGCATTGGAATGAATGGTGTGGATATGTTTCATGCTATATTGGATCAAAGTAAGGCTTTATCGAAGATCATAGAGCAGAAAAACAGAAGCAATAGTGGAGGTTCAACAAATGGTGGGTCAAGTAGTGCTATTATTAATAACATTGGTGGAAGTAAAGGAAATGGGGATGTAATGACTCTGGACTTGTTGGGGATAGGAGGAGGAGGTGGTAATGGTGGTGGTGGTAATGGTGCACATGGAAATTTCTATGGCGGTACACAACAAGAAGAAACTGGTGCACGAGATGAGGTTTGGAGAAATTGGTCCACCAAAAACGCAGGCTTTGAATCATTTTCCGCAACAAGCAGCATTTGAAAAGACCACTCTGGAAAGGGAAGAAAAGAAATAATAATATCAACTTTTTTTAGCTAGTGGGAGGAATTTTCAGTTGAATTTGGTCATTATGTACCTTTTTTATTTTATTTTATTTAACCAATCCTCCACTTTCGGTCATATATAGTATAGAAATCATGGAAGATACCGAAAGTGTCGTTCTAAAGAGGAAGACACATTAGTCATTGATATTTTGGTCCATTTTACATTGACAGTGTAGTCTCCCTTGGTCTCATAAATTTGTATTCAAATGATAGAAAATGGCAAATCGTTAAAAATTCCTATTCAATATATATATATATATATATATATATATATATATATATATATATATTTATATTACAAATTTTTTTATTTATAAACTCTTACAAACTACATTATATTCTCCCGGGAAAACACTGGTTACACTGTGTTCTTCCGGGAGAACATAGTATAATTTGTAAAAAAATTTCAAAAAACAATTGTAAAGATATCCATCCCCATATATATAGAGTCAAAATATTGTAAAATGAATGCACAAATTAAAATGACGTGCAATGGCTCTTGATTACCCGAAGGAATGAGAACCACAAAAACGCAGATAAGAGCTATCCCATTCCCATTGCAAAAAGAGTCACAAACGTGAATGACCAATCAGAATCCACCACTTCATAACTTTTTCTTGGACTAGCATTGCATTATTTCATGTGATATAGGAAGAGGGGTACTTAAAAAGGTTCCAATAGCTAGCTACCAAATGAATTAACGGGGTCAGGTCACAAAGTAAGGTATATATATATATATATAGTACAGCGCAAATTAAGCTTTGCTTGGACAATTGACAAAAGTGCCCTCTTATTTAGATTAATTTGGATTTAGGACATAAATTAATTAAGAGTAAGTGTGAATGGGGATGGCAATGCAAGCCAGGTTTGGGGCATGGAACCCAATTCGCATAGTACAACGTTGGGGCGATCGAGAAGACAGTTTCAAATTGAAAGAGGCGGGGCGGTCTCCGGCGGAGGAATTTGCACCATTAGCCACGAAATTTCAGCGGCGGCTTCTTGTGGGCGTTGGGTCAGCTTCACTTGTAGCTGTGGGTGCAAATTTTGGTGGCATCACCAGTTTTCTTCTCGGGTTGTCACCAAACAATGGCCGTACTCTGAAGCTGGACCTGCTTTATCCCATTGGCGGCTTCAAACGTTGCTTTGACACAAGGGAAGGATTCGGTAATTCACTATCAATATTTATTTAAATTACTAGGATTATATTGACAAATTTTTTTATAAACTTACAAATTATATTATTTTTCACAGGTAATAGACTATTTTTAAGAGTGTATTATCCGTTAGAGATAATGTAATTTATAAGAGTTTATAAATATAATTTTCCTTTTATTACATGGGTTTTATTAATCTCCTTTTATATAAGATAATTATCTTATATTTTTTCTTATGTTGTAGGAAAATAGTTACCTCATGTTGTAGAGATAAAATTACAAGTGGGACCCACATGTAAGAGGAGAGAAAAAAAAATACTAATGGGACCCACCCTTTTTGTGTGTAGGAAAATTATTTATCTCATGTAAAATGAGATAAATATAACCCTTATCTTATATTGTAGAGATAAATTTCCCTTATTATATATAAAAAAAAGAACAACCTTAAACCCATATTTTTATAACGAAACTATCCGTTTATAATTTTTTTTTTACAGAAGTTATATTATGTGAAAGGAGAGTATATATATAAAAGAACAACCTTAGACGCATATTTTTATAACGAAACTATTAATTCATTTTTTAGGGTATACTATTATTGTTATTATATAAATTGGATTTGGATGATCAGAATTCATATACCCAGCAAATTGGGTTGGAGATCAGACGCTGCTGTATCGAGCTGCTAAGAAAAGAGAAATGGAACGATCATTGGATCCTCCTCCCCTCAATGTACGTACACGTTCTAACATCAGTGAACCGGTTGTTGCATTTGGTCCCCCTGGTTCGAGTGGCGAACTCAATGTTAGTGTTATTGTCTCTCCTGTTGCTCAAGGCTTCTCGTAAGTATGATTATTAACTAGTAAAAGTAGTAAATGTCAGACATGTCACTTCACTTTATTAGCATCCAAATGCCCGACTAAAAGAATTATATATAATTTTTACTTTATCCTTTCATAGTGGAAAGTGTAGGGTCTACATCGCATAAAAAAAGCAAATGAAATATTATATATAGTTTACAAATCATCTATCTTATTTGATTCATAATATTCTAATGATTAAAAAGGGAAGATTGACAGCTAACAGCTTGTATTTCTAACTTTGTTTCACAAGGATTGGAGCATTTGGAGGGCCGGAGGAGGTAGGTGAAGCTGTGGTTCGGACCATAACAGGATCAGGGCAGCGCCCTGACGTGAAGGGTACATTGATAAAGTCAAGTTTGAGACAGGATTCTGTTAGAAATGTCACATACTACGAACTGGAGTTCAGAGTTGAAAGTCCATCGTTTCGGCGACACAACGTTTCCGTCTGCTGCGCTCGTGGTGGTAGGCTTTTCACGTTAAATGCTCAGGCACCTGAATCAGCTTGGCCAGTATTGAAGTCAGATTTCTACAGAATTGCTGATTCATTCAGCCTCACAACTTAGTGATTCAAAATGAAGCTTCAATGGTTGAGACGAGGCCAGAAGCAAATACTTGAAAACTCTTCCCCTAGCTTGTGCTTCTACCTCCTTTCTTTTGTTTCTAAAGCTATGTTTTTGAATTTCATGGCTACTGAGGCTGTCCCCTAAACTGAAACAGTTTGTTTTGTGTGTGATATGGGGTGCCTCATGTCTGTTGCCAGTTCTAAATCCAAGCATTTCTGAATTTAACCAGCACGGGCATGCAGATACAAGTTTGTAACTTTGTACATATTACATATTTCTTTTCCATTTATTGGAATAGAATACATATTTGCAGTCTCTCATCATATGATCTCTAAGGTCTAACTATTATACATTCAATAATTACCTAGGTATTTGATCAACTACACTGAAATTTACCAACCCATAAATTATTTCTCAAATACAACAACTGTACATAACCCCTTTCCTGTTTCGATGACCAAACTAATGTGGGAGTTCAAGCACAAGTAATCTGCCTCCGCTTAACCATCTTCTCATAATTCTCAGAAACCATTGCAGTCAAATTAGGGTCTCCATATCCGATCTCTGCTCCAAGTCTGGCAAAAACACAGTTAAGCCATTTCACTATTGTAAGTATCAGATACGAGATGGAGATGTTGGGACAATTAATTTTCACAAAGAATCAACCAATAAGGAAACAAACATAGCATTTCTGTCTAAGGTTGACCATGCAGGGGACCTAACAGGACAACTGAACAAATCCACAACCTTGTAGGACAAGACTTAAAGCCACAGGATAAGGACAATAGGACATCAGTCAAGCAAATGAATTTATTTTACATTTAATAAACGGGATAAGGATGTTCTGAGGGAAAAAATAGACAGGGGGCATAGAAAAGGGGGGGGAGAGAGAGAGAGAGCTAATGAAATAACTGAGACAAGTGTGAATTTTGCATACTTCGGGTCAAGTACAAGTTTCTGAACTTCTTTGATGGCTGAACTTGCTGCATACAGAGATATCTTCCCAACCTGCATCGATGACCAAGAGAAGTTCAGGACCAACACCAAAGGGTCAACACAAAAACTAAATGAATCACAGGCCTTTTGAAAAGAGACAACAAGGATAGGCAAGTAGCAACGAACAAAAAGGAAACTTAATAACTAAATGTAACTCTTTTCTCCTCTGACCTCCAATACTTGAAGCTTTGCTTCATGTTCATTAGGTAGACGGCGGACTTCCTCTGCTAATCTCACAGCCTCCCCCACACTTTCCGGAGATAAGAAATCAAAGCCCAACTGAACAGTGGACTGAAATTTTCATAGTGCAGAGATGATCACATACCAAGACAAATTCAATTATTCTTTTTTTTTTATAAACACAAATTCAATTATTCAACAAGGAAGAACCCATATTGTTTCCATTCAAAAAAAGGATTTACACTTAAATTCATCAAATTAAATCAACATCAACAACACCTTTATCCCAAACTAATTGGGGTCGATGGTAGATGAACCCAAATGAAAGGTATGAAGGGATAAAATAAATAAAATAATAATAGTATATATAAAAATAAAAGTAAAAATAAAAGGGGTGTATAAAATAAATAAATATTCTATGATAATTGTGACAACTTAGGTTGTAGATTTTCTAGGCTAATCTATTACAAAATATGGTTAAAACCAAAGTAACCTAATATTTTAGGCCAAAAAGAATTGTAATTTAAATTTTTTAAAGAAGCTTATAAAAACATTTTTAATAGTTTCCTAAAAAGTTGGCTCCCTTTAGTTAAGAGGGTTCAGACCTTTCAGAAAATTTAGAATAAATTTAATAGGAATACACACATTATGTGGGTGTACACTAGGAGAGGTCACAGGGGATTGGGTCCCAAAGTGCTGATCATGCATGACACGTTAGTGGGAGAAGTGGTCACCAACAGATTGAGAGAGAGAGAGAGAGAGAGAGAGAGAGAGGAATAGATTGGGGACTTTGGGGTAGGCTATTTGTTAGCAAGGATTTGGGAATTCGAGAGTCCTGTGATCCCTTATGGCCTCTCATACTGTACACCCACACAATGGGTGTATTCCTATCAAAATTACATTGACCTCCCTGAGGTTTATATCACATTTAACTTCCCTCTTGCTAGTGTAAGGCAGGTTGGTGTAATTTCAAAATCCAGAGGGTGCCTATAATATGGAAAAATCTTAAGAAGGTGATAGAAGTTCAAGCTCTTAACATGCAATTGTAAAGTTCTTCCAACCGATGGGTGAGGTAACATTAATTTTGAGGAGGAGGACTTCCACCCAAAAAATAAATATTGCAATTACCAACGGACTTATATTCAATATGTTTGATATATTATTATCAGAAAACTATGGAAAACTCAACTATCATTCTATCAATTGGTTTTCTAGTAAGCTCAATCAGAGATGTGCAAATTAACTTAGACATTCATAAATAGGAATGCATGTGTCGTCCCAGTAGCATAAAATTACAATGCAAAAACTGTTTCCTATATAATTTAAATTGCACGAGTCATGCTAGTATCAGCTCTAGAATATCACCTCAGTGATTCAGTTGCTAGATTAAATATTTCATAAAAACTAAAGAGAGAGTATTAATAATGGTAGGCTCTTAATCAGATGAAAATTTGCCCTTTGTATGGGATTCAAGTAACAGATATAAAAATATGAAGCTCATGAATCAAAATATATGAAGTGAACTCACAACGAAAATGAACTCACCTGAACATTCCTTGCTTGGAAAGGGCACCCAGCAGGAACAAATACAGCTTCCCCAAAATTCTGTTCAAATGACCATGGCTCCACTCCTATTTAGGAAGATATTAATCACATTAAAAAGGAAGAAGATGAATAAATCAAGTATTTTCAGAAATTTCTGGGCTACCCACAATTTAGCATATTAGTACTAAGTTTTCCATTATAAACAGTACCCATGTGAACATCACTCACAGATCACTTCAATTAGGGCTCATACAAGTGCTCTCTATCGTTTTTCATTTCTGCTCCCTTTCCATCTCTCTCATAACCAGTCATCAAGAAGACACTCAAAGGGAGCCACCAAGGGCAAGGCCTTATATAGTTCCACCTTTATCAACCAAACCCACCACTTTTCTATCTAGGTCTTAAGGATTCATAAAAAGAAAACATAGAATCTCACCAAATTCTTCCTTCAACTTTCTTTTATGGTGTCTGTCAAGAAAAATATCTCCATCATAAAGAGGCCATGTTACCTTGAATCCAGAGAGTACCATCAGCAACAAAAATTCAAAACAAGTCAATTAACCGAAAAAAAGGGGAACAAATGTAAGTTTATTTTCAGTTTTTATTTTTCTTTAAAAATAAAACTTACAAATTCATTTACTACGTCTTGCTTCCCAAATTCCTTCCGATGCATTTTCAAATATTCAGTCACCTTGGGAACATCCTGCCGACGAAAGACATCCCAAAGAACTCCAGGATGTGTTTTCTCAGAGGCATCTCCATTTTGTCTGAATGGAAGGTCGCCATCGGCCCTATTCCCTTCAGCACTAGAATAAATTTCAAATCCTTGATGAATAATTGGCTTATTCTGGTTTGAATCCAAGTTCAGTCCATTATTTTTTGTTTTAAGCAAGGAATCAGGTGAACTCCCCTCAGACATATTTGTGGATCCCCACACGATTCTTTCGGCTCAGATTCCTTATAAGCTTTTTATAGCATTTCAATTTTAGTTTTCCGCCAGTCCTTAGCTTCACTTCACTAGTATGGATCAAAAGGTAGACCTGTTGAAACTCAGTAAATTTATTATTTGTTACTTTATTCATAGCCCACTTTTTTTCTTTTCTTTCTTCAAATAAATCAATATTTCATTATTTAACTCTTGACAAGATGACAAGAAAAGGAGAGACATTCAGAAACTCAAATCATTAAACACTAATGCACAGTAGTTTGGGTATTTTAATTCAAACAGCACATTATAAATTGTCACTAAGCACTTATTATCGACAACTTGCAAATATTTAGTTACAAATATCAACAACCTCCATGTATTCATATGAGAAGTTAGACCAAGATAAATACATAAGCAAACATAAATAAACAACGAAGCATCCAATTTATATTCTTAAGACACTTGAAATTTCAACCAAAATTATAAAGTAGTTGCAGTCTGTCTAGGAATCCAGATTATCATAAAACTATTGTAAAATAATAAATTGTATCGACTCAAACTCAAAAACTATAAAAGACGAAAATGACCATTTCTCATCTATTGGGTTAAGTTAATGAGGACAAAGTAATATACCATGTCACGCATATTGAAATGGAGATTTGTCACTGAATCACCTCTACCAAGTTCATCACTAATCCCATAAGATATATAAATCTTGGGTCCTACATCATTCTGCAAGGAGTAATGAGGCAATTTAGCCGCAACATTAAGAAGGCCCCACTTGGAGTGAATATACTGAAGTAAAGGCAGTTTGCTGATAAATTCAGGTCTTTGGAACAATAGAAATTCTTCAGATGCACTAGGTGAAGGCCAGTCCTTCAACTTCAATATTTGTGGCCAACCATTTTCATGAAAACGACCCTCAGAGTATCCTTTCATGAACTGACCAAGCTCAATATCAATCTGTCAATATAAAAATAATAAATGCAGTGATAAGGTAGAGTAATTTAACAAAAATGATTAACCAAAAAACACAGTGCAATAAAAAAACCATATCTCAATCACCAAAAAGAGAAGAGCTATAGATATGTGTGTACCTCAGACCAATCAAAACAATCTGTTGCCTTAACTATTCTGTTTTCGTCTTTCATTTTCTCATCTGTTGTCTCTTGAATCCCTCTCCATATGACCATTGGATCCCAACATGAAATGGATGACCTATCAAATACTTGCTTAACAATAATGGGCTCACCAGTTTTCCAGTGCTTTCTAAAATTGCTAATCCCATCAGTTTTGAGATCCTCAGATGCAGGACAATAAAGATAATTATCATTACTAGCCTCTCTTTGAGAATATTGGCAAAGTCTGATACCATTCAACCCAGTTTCTGGTGGACCATCTCCATTACTAACTCTGCAGCCACTAACCATTTCCTCTACATTTTTCACCAACTTTGCAACCCAATTCATCTTGAAAATCCGGCTTAGATTTAATGATGAACAACCACAGCCACCATACTCCTTTGGGGGGCATGGAATACTTCCATTGTCATTGGATCTCCAATGAGGAAACTTGCTTAATATGTTTTGATCAGAAGATTTTACTTGATCTGTTTGGGGTTCTATATTGTGATCTACGGTTACTTCTCGAAGATCCCGACAACAATTAAGACACAAATCATATGAGCAACTTGGACAGCGTCGATGATAATCAGTAATAGGTATCCTACATAAATTGCTGCAAGAAAACAAATCAAAATAGAAAATGAGCCTCACACTATCTCTGAATAATGAATGCGCACATGATGCTTCTGCACCATTTAAAACCATCAACTCTGAGAAGTGTTATGGATGTACCAGCACATCAAATCATCTGCATTCAATTTTGTCCTGGGAAGATCTATTTCAGCACCTGAGGGAGAAACCATTATTTCAACATTGTCAAATACTTGTTCACCAGAAAAAGAAAATAAAATATAGTCACATATGATACTACTAGTGGTGCAAGGCTGCTTAAAATGCATCTTACCACGCAACTTCTTTTCAAGTTCAACTTCAAAACACTGTTCAAGATGGATCTGCTTTACTACAGGAAGCACTGATGACAGCAGCAAGTGGAGATACTGTAACTTATCTAGAACAGGTATCTCACGTATCCGAACCTTAATCTCAACAAAAGCAGAAATTTTACTAACTGGAAAAAGGAATCGCATATGCTAAACTTTGAAGGCGTGCTTCATCAACTGGTAAATATTAAAATACCTTTATTGAATTATCACTACGTAAGCAAATTTTGCAATTACATATGCCACGGCATGCAGGACATATACTCTGAATTTCATCCAATGAAATGTCCGAGTACCTAAAAGTAAGTAAAGTAAACCATAACAATCAGTCACCATCCAAAAAAGAAATAATTTAACTGAAACAGGGTATCTTCACTAAAATTTCATGCTCACCATGTTGATATACAGCTATCACAGTATCCTCTTCTATCACACCGGAGGCACCAAGTAACTTGGTCTCTGTCATTCCTCTGGCATTGATGGCAAGTTTGCCCACCAGTGTCTTCAGAACAACCGGAGGTTTCATCAGAATATTCCTGTGAATGCAATGTAACCTTTCAATTCAGCATATACAAAAACCTTCCAACAAAATCAGTTTGCATATAAAACTCACATTTGTAGCATCAGCATCGAAGCTCCTCTGCGATATTTTCCTGGAGGAGTCGACCCCAGAAGCCCGGGGCGAATCATAGGACACCCAATTACTCTCTTCATACATAGGGACATCCACATCATCATCCTCATCCTCATCCTCCTCAACTTCATCCTCGTCCTCATCCTCATCCTCATCCTCATCTTCATCCTCATCCTCATCCGGCGAATCATCATCCGGCTTGGGAGCACGGCGGGCCCTTTTAGTGTCAGGCTCAGGGGTATAACGAAACTGGTTCTTGGAAACCCTACTCAATAACTTCTTCCCAGAGTGGTTGTTGTGGCTGTTGTTGATGGTGGTGGAAAGCGGCACATCGAAATCGTCACTCTTGCTCTCCAAATAAATATCAGACTCTCCAAGTGACAGTGACTTCCTCTTTGCTTTCTTTAGGTTAGCCCTCATTGCAGAATTCGCAGCTCTCTTCTTAGCCTGAATGTAGTGCTTCTCGCACACCGTCTTGTCAGGCATCGACATCGCCGTGCATCTCCATTGTTTCCCATCGGATCTCTTGCACCGCAAATCATCTGGAATCCCTCCATTTTCCTCACCGTTATTCCCTGAGGTCGATCTTGTGTGATCCATTCTCTTTTTCCTTCAACCAATCATCTATGTCTTGTGAATTGCGCCCATACCCTATACCCTATGCCTTATGCCATATACCCTAACCTAACTACTATCCCCATTTACCAAGCACGAAGCTACGAAAAAACCCTATTATAGTACAAGAAGAACACGATGCACGAAAGGAATTTCGAGTTGTTGTGATGAGTTGAATGTACCTGTTAGAGTGTAATCTTTCAGATTTTGATTTGCAATATGCGGCGTCGTTTAGTGTTCCAATCCAGAAACTTGGGTGTGATAATAAAGCTTACAGTGAACGAAGTCCAGACACACACACACAGAGAGAGAGAGAGAGAGAGGATCTTCACTGTTGATGCGCCTGCAATATTAGTGGCTTATAGTGTGTTTGGTTTTTGGAATGTTAAGAAATGATAAATGATTTTATTATTATAACATCATGATAAATTTTAAGCGATTAATGTTTGTGTTTTTAATAATATAAATTGATTTTCGAAAATCAATAGTTACTATTTTTATAAATTAAATTAATTAATTAATTATAAATTCACAATGAATAATAATTGTTATTTGACAAAAATTAATGGTTAAGATATGATAATTAATCCTTATGAATAATAATTGTCATGCATATATATATATATATATATATATATATATATATATATATATATATATTTCTTTTATTTTTGCTCCCGGAAGTAGAAATAGATAGAAAACTCGTTTGGTAAAATCGATTTAACTTTGTGTTGGAGAACAGGTAAAAGAATAAAAAAATTTATACTTTTTTATTCCTAGGCACAAAATGAGAAACATTTATTTCTCTTAATTACTCTCCATCACTATCATTATCATAACCACCATCATCCCGACACGACCACCACCACCATCTTGTCGTCGTTGTACCACCAATGTGGTTATCACCACTACGACGATGCCACCGCCATTACCTCCATCCATCACCACCATCACTATTGTTGCCACCGCCACTATCATCACCGACACCACCATCATCGCCATCGCCACGCCATTACCACCATCGTCACTAACTACCATTGTTATCACCACAACCACTGCTATTACCATCACAACCATGCCACCACTACCATCACTGTCTCCACCACCACCATCATCGCTATTGTCACTACCACGACGCCACCACTTCCACCACCGTCACTAACCACCACTACCATCGCCGCAACCACTGCCACCACCACGCCACTACCACCGTCACCAACCACCACCACTATCGTCGCAACCATTGTCGTCACCACTACAACTATGTCGTCACCAGTACCACTATGCCATCACTAACACCACCATCTTCGCAGCCACTATTCCACTAACATCACAGCCATCGTCACCACTACCTCCACACTACCACCACCATTATGTCATCATCATTACCACCATCATCACCTCAGCCACTACCGTCACTGCCACTACCATCTTGCTATCACCACTGCGACTGCTACCACCACACCACATGTAATGGAAAGTGACAATTTGAAGAAAAAAATGCTTAATAGAGCTTATTTTTTTATTATATTATTTGTTGTGTTATCAAACATAATTCTCATTCTCAGAATAAAAATAGAACATGTTATTAAACACATTTTTTTCTCATAAATTGTTGCAAGTACATAAATAGAAAAGAATTGTTTCTTTACGGAAAGAGTGCCAAAGAATATAATGGTTGTCATGCACACCTTTAGTCTGAATCTTAACGGTTGATTTCCGTTTATCTAACGGTTATAGTTTAGGAAGTTATATTAATTAATTAATTATTAATTCTACTACAAATGACAACCATTAATTTTTGTCTATCAACGGCTTAGATGAGGAATAAGACTTGGAGTGAAAATAACCCTCCCTATATATATATGGACCAGGATCATTTTACACTAGTGTAAGACGAACAAGTCTTACACCACATCTCAACTGTTGATTTTCGTGCATCAAACGATTATAATTTAGCAATTCATACGAATTAATCAATATTAATTATACTACAGATAACAACTGATGATTTCTGTCCATCAACAGTTAAGATGTGGTGTAAGACTTGTAGTCTTATTTCACCTATGTAAGAAGATCCAGCCCCTATATATATAGGGGCAAAATATTCTTACACTGATGTAAGAGTTAGAAGTGTTACACTCAATTTGACCATTGATCCACTTGTATTCAATGACTCACATTACTAAAAAGTTTAAGCCCTTAGATATAAGAGGAGTTAACGGACAAGATTAAGAGTGTAACTTACACTGGTGTAAAATGATCCTGGCCCATATATATATATATATATATATATATATATATATCTCAAAATATGATAAAATTTCAATAATCGAAACTTGAATTATTTTGGAACTGTGATCAAAGTGCCACTGTTTGGCAAATTTTTTATCGAAATGTCATGCAAATAGTATTTTTTATCAGACTGTCACGCGACGTAATTCACTATGACTGGTAGCGAACTTTGTTGCCTATGATTTCGTGACACCAAATTCACTATCACTAGTAGCGAACTTCGTCCAGTCAGTTTTTTTGCGAAAATGTGTCATGTGTCACAAAATTATTGGCGAAAATAATTCTCTACCAGTCGTATCGAATTATGTCGCATGGCAGTCTGGTAGAAAGTACTGTTCGCGTGACATTTGGTAAAAAAATTTATCAAACAAAGACACTTTGGTCAATGTTCCTATTCTTTTGACAAATGCAAATGATGCTGACCTGAAGGCCATGGTTGGCTGTAAGTTTCACACGCGTACAATCCAATTTGGATTTTTTTTAGAATTGAAATCTCATAAGTAAGTATGTGTTATATAAAACTCAAAAAGAAAAAGGGGTAGTTCCAACAAATTTAATAGTATTTGTTGATTGATGTACATAGAACAGGAGAAAATTTTTTGCAAAAAAAGAAACTTGTGTGATGCGCCTATGGTTACTATTTTACAGAACCTCTAGTCGCGTGTTGCATGTGGTGTAGTAGTATATGTGCTTGATCTTATAGCACAAGGGTAGAAAACAGAATCTCCACTAGGTCTTTACGTCAATGGCTTGCACCATCCCTCCACAGTAATGACATGCTTCTCGTGCTAGTTGCCTCGCTGACACCTTTTCATCCTCGTCGCACACAAACACCAAATACATCTCTTGTGAACACCATCTCATGCTTATTTCTTCCAAGGACTGTTCACAGCATAATATCTTGTCAATCACATTTTTTTTGTCCTGCAAGTTGTCTCCAACTTCAGCATCAAAACTAATTCAAAAAGATTATCATTTAACATGATCACAAAAATTTTTCCACACTCACAATATTTTGTGGGGCCCGCAGCAAAAAAAATCTTTGGCACGTAAAACGAATCTCTATAACATTACACAATCACTATTCCTACGACATAATTCTTATAAAACCCAATATATAAATAATAAACAATTCACCCAGTAAAGTACAAAACAATAAACATGGAAGATCAACAAACGTGAAGTAGAAAACTATAAACACACACATAATGAGTAAGATTATGCAGAAGAACAACTTGAGAAGATGAAGAAGATAAAGAGACAAGAAAAGAAGAAATATGTACATATAAACTGATTACCAATGAAAAATATGCAGTAACACTATTCTATTTATACACGAATTAAGGAGGGTTTTAAACTCATTTTTTGCATTAAAAACTATTTTTTTAATTTAAAGCTTCTAACA
Organism: Gastrolobium villosum; assembly: GCA_032173675.1. Lineage (NCBI taxonomy): Eukaryota > Viridiplantae > Streptophyta > Magnoliopsida > Fabales > Fabaceae > Gastrolobium > Gastrolobium villosum. The sequence continues at coordinate 70,494 of JAVKPL010004865.1, read as the reverse complement.
AAATAATCTTTGGTTAGTTGGTAGACCCAGAAAATTAATTAATTCTAATAAATATAATAATAAATATTAATAATAGGCTTAACAATTTTCAAATAGTGAGAGAATGTAAGAATACAGGCATAGAGTTGTTTGCCACCAAAGAATGCTGAACTATTTTTTCACCTATCAAAATTAAAATTCAAATTTGAAAAGTTACTAAAAGAGGAAAATACTGAAAAGTGTGAACCGAAAATAGATATTGAAGGAAAAAAGACACACAATCAAACTTTTCAAAGAGTGATTTTATTTTGGGTTTTATAAGAGTTATGTTGTAAGAAAAGTGATTGTGTAATGTTATAAATATTCATTTTGCGTGCCTTAGTTTTTTTTTTTGCTTCAAAAAATGCGGATCCCACGAAATGATGTGTATGTAGAAAACTTTTTTGTGTCATGTTAAATGATGAATGCAAATCCCTTTTACTTTTTATACATTAGTGGCTTAAGGTGTTTGGATTTTGGAATGTTAGGAAATGATAAATGAATTTATTTTTATAATTTTATGATAAATTTTAGGGTTTTATATTTCTCATTCAACATGGGAATTGAATTCCAATGTTGTAGAGACAAAAAGCATGTGAGACTCGTATATTAGAAAAAATTATATGTAGGACCCACGTTGACACAGAAATCGAAGGGTATGTAGGGAAATTTCAAATTCTCATGTTAAACGAGAATAAAATCCTAAATTTTAAGGGATTAATATTTGTCATTTAAAAAAATATATAATTAAGTCATTTTAGTGAAAATCATTTTATTTTACGATGAGAGATATAGTTACACAACAGAGATTTTGGTAGGAGAAAATGAGAGATTTTTTATATTTAAATATTTAATAAATAATAATAATTTTAACTAAAATGATGATTAATATTTTTTTTTTCAAATTTTAATGATTTTGTATTTGAAAATTTATGACAACTTTATCAGTTTTTTTTTTTTTTTTTTTTGGGAAACAACTTTATCAGTTAAGTTGGCCAAGGCTGTGTCTTGTTCGGAGTTATTATTGATGGATCATTTGTAAGCATTTCATAAAAGTTAGTTTAGCCTGTAGGATTTTCGTAATACCCTAAATCTTTGTTTACTGAAAAAAATTAAAATTCTTATCAAATATAGTTGGATTTATTTTATTTTATTTTACATTGATAGATTATTTTTTAAAAGTTCTTTAAAGTAAGGTTTTTTTTAATGTCAGTAATAAACAAATGTATATTCATCATTAAATCACGATATACTTTAAACTAAATTAATAATATTTATCTTTAAATCAAAATATATTCTAAATTAAACTAATAACAAATATTTTCTTACTAACTTACTTAAAAAAATAAGATTGTTTCAAAAGTGTGGCCTTTGTTTAGTAGGCAAAGAGAAGGCTTTGTAATAATGAATTGATTTTATTTTAAATAAATAGACTATTTTACAAATAAAATAAAATAAAATAATAAAGTGATTATTTTAAAAATATAGTAAGTATGACACACATTCAATGTAAAATTACAGTTTATTCAAATTAAATTGATAATAAATATATTATTACTTACTTTAAAGACAAACTTTATACGAGTCTTATCGGATTATTTTCTACTTTTATTAGTTTTTATTTTTTATTTTACCTCTCATTGTAATTAATCTAACTTAAAATAAAAGAGATGATATTGTATATTACCTTTCTTACATCATTTACTTTTTAGATAATAAAATAGGAAAAATACGGGAGTGGATCCTCTAATGTGTTAATTAATATGACCATGTCGTGTGAGACAATCATATAACCATACATGAGTGGATTAATGATGATAAGGGAGAAGAGAGAAAAAATATAAGGATATGAAGTTACATAATCATCACCATTGATTCAATTATTAATGGTTAAAATCTTCCCACATGATATGATCATGCTAAATTGCACAAGATCCATTTCTGAAAAATACACTTCTTTTAAATAGCCCCAAAAAAATCATCATTCAATTTTTGTCCGAAAGAAGTAGATGTAAGAAATCGACTGCAATAATAACTTCCGAATCATATTATAAGGATATAAATGTAAAATAAAAAAATAAAATCTATTTATCGAGTTTCAAGCCGTAGAACTGTTTATTAAAATCAATTCAAATTATTTACGAAAAGAATCAATTAAAAATTTCTTTTTCAATGTAAAAAAATCAGATTAAATACACAATTGTAAAATTGAAAATGAGTCAAGTCATCTCCAACTTACTCACAACCCAACACGAGAAATTTTTATTTGTCAAATTTCCCAATTCATTAGTTTTAAATATCCATAAATTAAAAATTTAGGTTTTATAAGGGTTATGGGTTTTATAAGGAAAAAAATGATTGTATAATGTTATAGAAATTCGTTTTGCGTGCCTTAGTTTTTTTTTTTGCTTCAAAAAATGCGGGCCCACAAAATTTTGTGTGTAAAAAAAAAAATTGTATCATGTTAAATGATGAATACAAACCCCTTCATTAAAAATCTAAAAAGTTTTTTTCTTTTTTTCTTGTTTGTCTAATAACTGTTGGAATAGGATCCGTTTACAAACTTTTTTGCAATTACACTAATGTAGGACCGGTCGTACACTATATGATTAATGTAGAACCGATCCCACATAGTGTAGTTTGGAAACAAAAATTTTTGTAAATATAACTTACCGCATAACTGTTTATAAAAAAAAAAAAAAAAACTAAAAAAATAAAAACTTTCTACACTCCTCATCAAAATTTGAGTTTTAACTTTTTTTTTTTTTTAAAAAAATGATGGCCCATGGTCTGTTATGGTTGTGAAATCCCAACACTAGGCCTGTGTTTTTTGAAACATAACGGGTAACCAACAGTTCAACACTAAATTTTTTACAAATAATTTTTAAAAAATGTACTTTTCTCCAACTAAACTCTAGTTCATAAAACTGGAGAAAAGGATGCAAATACATATCTTAAATAAACCAAAACATTAATTCGTACTTAAATTTTAATTGAAGTTACAGTTTAATTCAAAATAAGATCAACGTTAGTAATTTCTGTTAATAAAATGAATGTCTGAATAAAAAAAAGATGGCATTCAAACCTTATTTAAAATAAAATCAAAACGAAAAATACGTTCAGAATTAAGTTGAAACTTTAATCAAACTTTTTTTATTAAAAATAAGATTTTAGCCTATTTTAAAAAATATAAGATAACATGATATACAATAATAAGAAAAAGAAACAACATCCTTTTCACGTCTCGGAGTTAAAATAGATGTGAAGACGCTGAAATTCTAGTTTCATAGGCAAAATGTAATCTTCTAATAGCTTGAGGTCGTATGCCACATGAAGGGAACAACAATTACAATGCTTCACTATTTTGATGTACAATATTCTGAACTAAATTACAACAAAATTGTGGAGCCTGTTATAAGGCTTTGTAGGAAAAAACAAATCAATCAAATAGCTTTTATCCTTTTGTGTTTATGTCTATCACTGCTACTGCTATTGCTTGCATCAGTCTTCTTAACAACTTTGTGCGGTCTTTTTGATCCCTGGCAAAAATGTTATTCAAAAGTCATATATTACAGAATACAGAAATAACATACAAAAAAGGTAACAAACGGCATTATTCACCATTGAATTTAAATTTCGATCCGTGCAAGAATATATTGACATTTTTAACAAAATCCATATAAAATCTAACAGCTCTACACAGAAGAACCTTTTATTTTTTCCATAAACATTTGTCTATTAGGCATTACCCTTGATTAAAACCGTCAATAATATTTTAAAAGTAAACCTGCATAAGTCAATGAGAATTTTTTTTATTTTTTTGAATTAATATTTCTATGTTGTTGAAGATAAAGGTGTCATTTAACTTTTATTGATGTTGACACACATAAAAGTATGTGGGGCTCATGTTTTTTATTTCTCTCTCTTCTCTTCATATGACCCCATACGAGCCCCATATGGCCACATACTTTTATATGTGTGTATTGTATAGGAGATAATTTTATCTCGTATAACATGAGAAACATTAATCCCCATTTTTTTTATTCCTTCCCTTCATTTCCTCACCCCTTCTCTTATCCCCCTACCATTTACGGTTCGGAATTGGCGTAAATTAGGAAGCAGTTAAAATCCATGGGAAAAAGTTAACCATACCGCAGCAGAGATGGCCTTCAGAGGGTCTCCACCTTTTCTAATTTTTCTCTTGGATCCCCTGCGGCGATTATTATTTCCCATTGCATCTCTTGTAAGCTTGACCCTTTCCCTAGCCTCTTTCGTTGTTTTGTCTAATAGGTAGTCAGGCACATCACGTAGGTGCGAAGGAGGGGCATTCTTGCTCAAAATCTTGTCATGTTTCAACAGGTCTGCTCAAACACAATTTCAATCATTAAAATTAATTTCTTTTAACATTAAAAATGCAAAAATATATGTTAACTGTATACAGAAACAATACAATCAAACAACTGCATTACCTAGGTCTTTTGGATTAGTTTCAAAGTGGGCCTTCAATCTAAAACAGAAATAACACAGGAGTTCAGGCATGGATTAAAAAGGGAATAAACTTTAAGATCTATGTTATAATTCTCAAACGTGCCACATGCAATCCCAGGCACTCACTTTTGAGAGTTCAAAATTTCATTTCTCAAATCCTGGGCTCGTGATTCTCGGACAGCAATTTTAGTTACACTTTTTGCAACATCCTGCAAGATAATGCCAATCATCATTACTATTTGCAAAAGCAGCTACTTACCGCAAAATATACTCAGGCATGCATTGCAAATCTGCCTAAAATCAGAGAAAACAGAGAGGAAGTGCAAAGTATCCTCTATCAAATTTTCATTTAAAAGAAAAAAGAAAAACAGCTGAGAAGACAATGTTTGCCAATAAGTTTAACTAAGACACAAATGATATGATAATCACAAAAAGAATGTTACTCATTTTTTGGGTCACAATCTTGAAAAATATTGATACTCATTTTTATACTAGAGGAATATTGATCACAAGTTAAAACTGAAGAAAAAGAATATACCAGGTCAGACAAAAAGGCTTTCTTTGGTTGATGCATTAATGAAATACTACGACAGTTTTTCTTCAAGAGCAAAGGAAATAATAAATCACCTCAGCCCTATACCGTAAAGATTCAACTGCATTCTTGGTGAGAAAGGGAAAATCAGTAATTGTGTTTGAGCCCTTGTTTTCATCATCCCCAACGAAAGATGTTATTTCTTCTAAAGTATCCATCTCATCTGGAGAAACCTATGAAGACACAAAAGAATATTAAATGACCCAGCATTATGTAGCTTGGAGCCACCTTGGATCTCGATAGTAAACCCAATGGACCAAGACATGGGCTAGAGAGCAAAATCTAATAAGTAATAATACATTTCGGCATTTACTCAGTGGAAAAGTGGGGCATTGTTTGTTTGGCAAACTCACCAGAGAGATAGAAGAACCAGAATTGTATGCTCTTCCTGTACGACCAATTCGATGTATGTATCCTGCAACACTTCGAGGCATTTCAAAGTTTATAACCTGTTCATCAACAAGAGAAAGCATAAACTAAATGATTTCAGCGAACAGGAATCTCTCCATAAAACAAGGATATGAATCAGAAGAAGACATTTATTACAGTATACAACACTTACTAAAATGACATTATGCAGAGCAACAATTTCAAACATGTGCACATTAGACAAAAACACATTACAAAGAGATACAAGAGAAGAGCTGCGTACCGTGTATACATCCTTAAAGTCAATTCCCCTTACTACTCCAAATTCAGAATCTAATTTTAGCTTAGCCTGTTTTCTAGACTTCCGTGATCCAACATTACTTTCCTTAGGTGCTTCATCTTTCTCTTTTGACTGGCTGACGTCCGATGCAATTAGATAATCAAACAGGCCAGCATTGAATTCCTGATGAAATCAGGTTTATCAAAATCATGTGAGAAAATATGGATCCTCATAAATAATAATAATAGTAATTATAATAATAAAATCCATTTTTTGAAGAAAACATAAACTTCTTCTCATGCCTCACTAGCAGGAAAATGTCATAGCACTGGGATAAGCGGCTATTGTACCAAAAGAAAGAAGAAAAGAAAGATAGAAGGAATTGGATATTATTGCATACCTCGAGAATATGGAGACGAGAATTCTGTGGCAACTCTGCATTTAAAACAGCGGACTTGATACCAAACTAAAGGGACAGAGAGGAAAAGTGAGAGACGAAGAAATGATGACAACACAATAATCCCACTGCAAGTATCAATGTTTAGACTAGAAGAAGAGTTATAGAGGAAATCATTTCAAAATACAGACGCGATCTTCTTCCGGATACTTGCAGGATATTCCAAATTGATTGAAGACTTAATCCAAAACATTTTGAGCATACATATTGAAGGTAAAAAATTCAGAGTATATAGAAAGGGTTTTTGATTATCCATTAAACTGATAGTGTGAAAATCAATGCAATTTTTTTTTTTTAAATAAAATCAAAATTGTGCTAAACATTGATGTATGATATTATGATGTAAAATTGAAGATCAGGTAGATTTAATTTATTGAATGTATAAAAAGAATATGCATATTCTCAAGAACCAACTATCTCAAATGTTAGATGAAATTTCATAAATGGTTTTACATCAAACACCCCCTCATGCAAGAGTCTTTTGGGCTTGAAATGTGAACAATGCATAGACTAACCTTACCTTGTGCTAAAATTCAATTTTTTATTTAGAAGAATGGAGGTGGCAAGGACCAAACTCTTGACCACTTGCCATAGAGGCTCTAATGCAATGTGATTGATCAACTATCCCAAAAGTTTAAGCTAGTTAGATGAAGGTTCATGAATGATTTTATATCTATCTAACACATACCTTTTCCAAGAATAGTTTCAACCTGAAACTCATGTCTATGGTGTTAGTGAATATCAGAACTTTCTTTTGGACCAACTCCAACTTCAACACAGCAAGGATGTAGAGTAACTTATCATTGGCAGTACATGAGATCTGACACAAAATATTCAACGAAAACAGTTTAAGGCTATCAACACCACAGAAATTATGTTAAATCAGAAATCAACAGGCATAGATGAAAGAAGTATATAATTTTTTTTTTGAAACAAAACACTTCCTGTAATCTATTACACAAAATGATTGCTTTCAAGCATCCTCTGATGGGAAACAAACTAGATCCTTAAACTTATAAAAAACTTAACATTTCTTTTTAGGATCACTGAATCAAATGACATTTTTATTTCAAGTTTAAAACTCTTCTCTCTCTGAATCAAACTTTTCCTTTCTGATATGATTCATTTCCTCTCAGTATTAATACAAGATGGACCCAAAATATAGAAAAAAGAGAGGTTGATCCCCCTCTCCATGGAAAGAAATGATGCAATATTTTTTCAGATACTATAAAGAATTAAGTTAGCCGGAACTAAATTAATAATAGCAAGAAGAAAAAGATAGAAAAGCCTATAGAATGTCTTACCCAGAACTGCTGAACATTTTTAGGGATGATGTCATCCTTATGATTGCCAACTTCAGGCAAAGTCAAAATAAAGGGGTTGTGTAGAATCAACTTCTTTAGTTTGTCAACATCAGCACTGCAGAAAATGCCAGTACATTAACAACAAATAAACACAATTGAAGAGTGATTAAACAAATGGACATGACATAATGTAAATCTTAAATAATGCCATGGAATGGTCATACACAGAAAACACTTGGCGAGTATAACTTTAGAGAGATAAAAATTTGTTAATAGCAAGTTTATGATCGTCAAAAGTGCAAGAAAGAACACTGTCTGTTTTCAGATTCATACTGTCTAAAATAAAGAAATGACATGCAGGCACAACAAATGTGTGTGTGTGTGTGTGTCTATATATATATAAAATTGAAGAATGAGAGATTAGCATTCCCATTATATCATAAAGCATTTGAGCATGAACATGAAATATATGGTAAGTGGCAGAAACACTATAAATAGCACACCTTGATGTTGCAGACATAAGAAGACACTGGCAACTTCTGGGTATGTGAGGTGTAAAAGCTTTTATATCATTTTCATACCCATATGATAATAGAAGATCTGCCTGAAAGCATCATTTTGAATACCAGTCATGTCAACAAAAAAAAAAATGAAAATGATAGTTGTTTTAGTCATATGGACAGCTAAGAACAAGTATAGAAACTAAACAAACAATATGCAATATCTGGTTTCACCTCATCAAGAACTAGAGTTTCAAGCGAACCACTAATCGATGCAGCCTGAAGTATGCCGCCAGACAAGCACTTTGGTATGCAAGCAGGAGTGCAAATCAAAACATCAGGGGGTCCAGCCATTGCTGCTTTCTGCAAACCCAATTTAGAGACAATTACAGCAATGCATATTCTACTCTACAATAATTACGTAACAGAATTTCCACATGTGTATAATGTGCAGCAGATATGAAATTGCTCCCTAAAATAGTGATAACAACTAGGGGTGCAAAATAACAAAAAAAAAAAACTTAACCGAATCATGAACCGAACCGCCCTTAAAATAACCGTTTTTTAAAAACCAATTCATAAACCGAACCGGTTCTTAGAGAACCAGTTCAACAGAACCGGTTTTTAGAGAACCAGTTCATGAACAGAACCAGTATTTAGAACTAGTTTAAAAACCGAATCATTTTGAACCAAACCGAACCATTTTGAAACGAACCAAACTGTTTCCGAACCGTTTTGGCGTTTTCAAACCAAATTGATTTTTATTTTATTTTTTTTATTTTTTTATTTTTTTCTTTTAAAAAATAGAGTCGAACCGAACCGGACCCAAACCATTTAAACCAACTCGGTTCGGTTGTTAAAAAAATTTTCGACCATGCGCATCCTTAATAACAACAATAACCAAAATTTTGGAAGGCATAACCAACCAAGTCATTAGCTAGCATATTGCTATTCAACTGCACAACTTTCAGTTGAACTCTGCATAACTCGAGGAGTGATAAGACCTCCGCATACACCTGAAATTATAGATAGCAAGAAAAGGAAATTATTAAACCAACTGAAACAGGGTAAGAAAATTAAAATATAATAATAATAATAAATTGAAAAAAAAAATGCACCTGTTGACATAGTTCACGAGTTGGTACAAGAATAAAAGCGTTAGGTGCTAGCTTCTTCCTATCAACATTACCGGTAAACAATTTCTGAAGCAACGGAACAAGGTACGCGAACGTCTTCCCAGAACCCGTCTTTGCTCGAGCAACCACATCCTTGCCTTCAAGAATCAGTGGAATCGCGACGCGCTGAATTGGAGTGGGTTTCTCAATTCCCTTCTTGAGTAACGCACGAATGAGGCGAGCATCCAATCCAAGCTCTTCGAAACTTTGATCCTCCGCTTCTTCTTCGTATTCGCGCACAGTTTCTTTCGATGTGTTTTCGTGTGTTTCCGTCATCACTGCTCGCGGCTGAGATTGATGCTGCGACGGTGGTGGTGAAATCTGAATGCGCCGTCGTTTAGTGTGATTCGAGCTTCGTGCGACTGAAATATGTTACGTTAACTATGCCAATGGTAAATTAGCTTTTTTTGTTTAGGTCTTCACTCTTCAGAATAGAGAAACAATTGAATTGAAGGGATACGGGTCCATTTGTGACCCGGCCCAAGATGTTGGGCCGTATTATGATTGTTGATTTTCAAAAGGGTTATAGTATTTCAAGCAAGTTTAATTTTAGGGACCAAAGCACGTGGTAATGTATGGTTTAATGTGGCAAGAAAGGTAAGATTTCCAGTTTTCTGCCCAGAGGTGGAATTGCATGGGATACATATAATATCCATCTTTGTATATTAAAACAATTATATATTTTTTGGCATAAATTATTTATATTTTTTAAGCTTAATATCTTTTATGACAATGCCAATAATACATTCAGACACATAAAAAACATTTATGTCCTCATTTAAAATAAAAAAATAGTTAACTCAAAGATAATTATCAATAAAATTGAATATGGCGATAAATGACTCACTTTTTCAAAAAATACTAATCTTAAAAAAGTTATTATTGAGTTTACCAGTTATTATTGAACAAGTTTAATAGTTGTCATTATGCTTGGTAGCATAATTGTTAGTATCGCACGATATTATACGATACGATACAATTTAAAATGTTATACAATGCGTATCGATTGGTTGTATATTGTATCGGACTATATATCGTTATCGTACCACATCAACATCAAACCAAAATTAGCAATGCTCATATAAATAAACTCAAAGTATCTAATGATTAGGAAAAGTAAATAAAGATATAATTTGTGAGCAAATAAAAAAAAGACTGAAAAAATCAGTATTAATAAGGGAAACAAAAAAGATATTTGATATGTGATTAAACTTCAGAAATCAATCAATAAAATCATAATTAATTATGTCAATGATAGATGTTGATAATGATAGTGATAATATTAGTCTTGGTGATTGATGAGTAAGAGAATATTTAGTTTGAACTTTAGTTACTTATGTATTTTGTTGATTGATTTTTTTTTTTTTGGAATTTGGATTTATATGATATTATGTGTTTTTAAATTATTTTTTATTATGTTTTTATATTTTACGATTTAATACAATTCACGATATATAATATAAAAAATAAATTAAACAATACACGATACATATTACGATTTAACAATCTTACTTGATAGATTTATACTAAGTTAATAAAAATGTATACATCAGTAACAATAAAAAAATAACGTAACTCTCATGTTATATAAGAGGAGAATAATCTCTAACATGAGTTGTCTTTTTAGAAAATGAAAAAGAAAAAATAGAACATACAGAAATATATAGCACAATAACAACTGAAAAGTAATATTAAAAAATAGCATGAGTTGTCATCTTAAGTGATAAATATTTTAAAAAAATTTTTTATAAAAGTTAAAAAAAAATTATTTATATTTTTATAAAAATATTTAATTTTTTCAAAAAAAGGTTCATATTTGACTTTTTTTATTTCCTATATATTTAGAAATTAAATTTTTTTGCTTTGAATATAAATATTTGTGATATTTTTGTTTTTTTGTAAAATTGATGAATATTATAACTTTAGTTTCATTTTTTTGTTAAATTATTGAATATTAAATATAATATATACTACATAAATTAAAAATATTATTTAATATCAAAATGTGTCCTAAGAAAAAACATTTTTTAGAAAAAAAATATCGATATCCGTAAAGAGAACCTAAGCCACAATAATAAAAGGGGGAGGGGAAAAAATATTTTACTAGCCTTCGAGCTTTAAAAGTGTCGCTATACATGTTTTTATTATCATATTTTTGTTACAGTCAATTTTTTCTCATTGGTAAAGACTTTGATGCAGCAAGCTTTATTATCAATTTATTATAAGTCAAAAATAAATAAAATAAAATTAAGGAAGAACAAAGTATAGTGCTGCAAAAGACAAATAAATAAGCATAGACACTGACACTGCGTAATTATGAAAAACTTGAAGGATATATGCTAAATTTTGGTCAACTATAGTGGATCTGTGAAGTTTGCAATTGCAGACAAATTAACAATAAAAACATGTAATAAAACATTGTTTGTGTTGTAATCCCAATTTTGTTGTAAATTATAAAACCTCAACCTCAACTCCTCAAGAACCATCATCGTATTATATGTTGGTGTAACTGTACGAGAGTTTGGTTAAATTGAATTGGTGTGATCTGAAGTGAAGAGTGAAGTCCAAGCAAGAGAGAGAGAGAGAGATGGCGATGGCGAGATTAAGCTCTGGTTTGCAATACCCAGAGCGCTTCTACGCCGCAGCCTCATACGTTGGATTCGACGGATCCACTTCTCCGACCAAATCCCTCACCTCAAAGTTTCCGAAATCCACCGCTCTTCTTCTCTATAGCTTGTATCAACAGGTACCATTTCTCATCATCTTTTTTCATTTCTGCATTTTGGATCCCTTGGATTTGGCGCGCATTGCATTGCTCCAACTATCTCCATTTGCTAAAATTCCAATGCATATCAATGTCGAATTGCGGTTTTTAATTTTTGTTATTGCAAGCTTGTTTTGTTTTGTGATTAATTAAGTGTGCTTGCAATTACTATGGGGATGTAATTGTTTGGTAGATCTGGTTTTTGGATTGCGTGATGTGAACAAGAGTGTAAAGAATTTATAGGACTTAATGGTCTTCTAAGCAATAGTTGTAAAATTAGATGAGCCTAGATTCTGATGAAATGCTCACAAATCAACTTTAGTCCCATTTTAAATACCAAGGAGTTAAATGTTGATTTGCTAATGATCCTACCTACCGATCTAGCTTCCTCCTATGAAATGGGGTTTTGTTATTTTGTATGATATGCTGATAATATATGTTTGGAGTTGAATTAGGGATTTATCCTAGAGGATTGTATACAAATTTAATGCTTAATTTGTTATGTCAGGCTAGCATAGGACGTTGTAACATCCCAGAACCCAGTTCATGGAAAATTGTGGAGCATAGCAAATGGGCCAGGTTTGTGTGCTTTAAACATTCTTCCTGCCTCTGCTTTCTCTATGCTATTTTTTATACGGTCTCCCTGATCCCTTTATTCTGTTTTTGTATGTAATTTTGATTTTACCATGCTTCTCCATGCCATTTATATTATGCACATATTCTGTTTATTTTGCTGCACTGGGTTTTATCTGGTTTATTTAATATTATTCTTGCAACTTGCATTCTTGCATCACTGCTTTCATTTTGTTGAGAATATCATTACAAAGTAGTAGTTGTTGATGCAGCTGGAACCAGCTTGGAAACATGTCTTCCACTGAAGCCATGCGTCTGTTTGTGAAAATATTGGAGGTCATGCTAATAATTTTATTTCACCATTCTTCACTGGTATAATGCAGAATGTTAGCTGATTACTTTAGTTCTTATTTTCCTTTGTTGTGTAGGAAGAAGATCCTGGTTGGTATTCTAGAGCATCTAACTCCATTGTAGACCCTGTTATTGATGTGCAAATGAACGTGAGTAGTATTATGGCTATGTATAATGCTGAGTCCTTTTCGCTCTATGGCATTTTGTCCGGATGGTATACATAGGTTTCATCTTTACTTTTTCCGATGACTTGCTATGACCTATAGTTGTTATATCAATCTATCATTTTCATTCAGAATACCTTTACAATAGAATTACTAAAAGATAAGAATATGGTTCTTGATTAAATAAGCAAGAAATCTGTTTTTTCGAAGATAAGAATTTGACGTCTTGTATATGTATGTCCCACTGTGTTCTTACAACCTTTCACCCACTAGGAATGCAACCAATTCTTGTGCAACTGAGATTCAGTTTACTGATTTTGCTGTAAATCATTTGCTGATTTATTGTTATGACATTTAGCATTTGATCTTTAGATTTAAATTAATGTAAGAGACATGTCACTATAAAGTTACATGAAGAGAAGTGCAATGAGGAAATCATGTTTTTCTCCACTTTTTCCGCTACTTTCAGCATTGTAATTTCTCCTCCTTCCATTCTGTCTTGCTGGTTTTACAGCACAATTCCAAAGTTGAACCAGCAATCGAGAATGGGAACTCTTATCCAGAGATAAAGACTATTTCCACTGAAAACGGAAGTCAAGTTGGAACCCAGGATAAAGATGTTGTCACTGAAGGCTTCGGTTCTATTGGGGTTTATGATCAATGGATTGCACCTCCAGTATCTGGTCCATCTCCTAAAGCCAGATATGAGGTATTGGCTCATGCAAAATATAAAAATGAAAAATTCATTCTTCTCTAGTTTTTCACTTTTGGTCTATTAATTTACTCTTTTTCTGAGTTAATGTGTCTTTGTACCTTCAGCATGGAGCTGCGGTCGTGCTAGATAAAATGTACATATATGGTGGAAACCACAATGGTCGATACCTTAATGATCTTCTTGTAAGCATATTGTTCTATATCTTTGTTGTGTGAAGCTATTCATTTTGGCTAAGTAGTAATATATCTTGTGAGGTTGATAGAAACCACAAATATTGGTTTAAGTGATGACTTATCTTGTGCTTTTACAGCTAAACTTTTCTTCATCTCCCTTTTGAGTTGACTATTCACTTTGAATTACATTGAAACAAATACAGGTTCTAGATTTGAGAACTTGGACTTGGTCGAAGATTGATGCTAAGGTTGTAGTTGAGCCTACTGACTCGTCATCCTCAGTAACGTTATCCCCTTGTGCTGGCCATTCTCTGGTTTGTATTGAAAAAATTTCTTTTTGTCATTTGAAAAACCCCATATAATCTTATCTGCTATATTCAATGTGTTTTTTGTTATTTGCCAGTACTAATTCTAGATTATTTGGGATTTGATGATTGAAACTTTGTCACTATAGATTCCATGGGAAAATAAACTCCTGTCAATTGCTGGGCATACAAAAGATCCTGGCGAAAGTATCCAAGGTATACAACAATAATGTTATTATGTCTTATCATTCTGTAAGGGGTTGGCATCATATCTGTGCAAAACTTAAAACATCGAGAAATGGGAAACTGTGCCATTTAGATGAATTTCAGCGGATAAGTTTTAAGAAATTTGATGTTTTACTCGTTACTCCAGTATAAAACTAAAAAGCAAGATTCTATTACTCTCTTCACCTTGAAGAAGAAAAGCAATCAAGATTGTTGGGAGTGATAAAGTTTTTGTGTACGTACTTAAGTAGAGCATTTATGTGACAAATTTTGTTAGTAATTGTTTTTTTTTTTGTCCTTCACATGATTTTTTAATTGAACAATAAAAACTTGTAGCAGTTTGCTACATTGATTCAATCTATGTCCATTACCATGGTGTTTTCCCCTCGTTTAGTGGCTTTTTCCCCTACTTCTGTATTCCTTTTTGTTGTTTATCTTCTTTTCTATTGTAATTACAATTAAGGTTCCATTTTAATGCTATTAAATATTAATTAATATTATGACAGTGAAAGTGTTTGATCTGCAAAAGGAAACTTGGTCAACTCTAAAGACTTATGGGAAACCCCCGGTACGTATCTATTATTCTTCCTTTTATGCTTATTAACCAAAATTCTTAGAATCTTATCATCCTAACAACAGTTGCACAAATTTAATGACTTTTGAAAATATGATACAATATTGCATTTTTTTTAAGGAAAAACAGTAATGTACTAATAAGTTCCACTTTTCATGTGTTCTTTTTAGGTATCACGTGGAGGCCAATCGGTTACCTTAGTTGGGACAAGCTTAGTAATTTTTGGAGGACAAGATGCTAAGAGAACTCTGTTGAATGATCTGCATATTCTAGACTTGGAAACCATGACATGGGATGAAATTGATGCTGTGTAAGAAGTTTCATGAAGCAACCTTACTATCTCGCTGGTTTCTTATTTTACCTTTTTTTTTTTTTTTTTTTGGGGGGTGGGGTGGGGCGAGGGAGAGGGGTATATGGACGTTTTGATTAATATGCTGGGGGAATATTAATGATTTAAGAGAAAAAGAAACAAGAACAAATTGAAGTTTGACTATGTTTTGCAGCCATTTTCTTTGCTTTTGCCAAAATGTGGTTTTGATTCATGGTATATTATATTACTCATTTTCATTAGTGGTGAATATGATATATCCTGATTTTCTTATTCTTATGGTTTGATACTAAAGAAGTCTCAACTGGCAGTGGGGTAGCTCCTTCTCCGAGGTCTGATCACGCTGCTGCTGTGCATGTGGAGCGATACTTACTTATCTTTGGTGGGGGTTCTCATGCAATTTGTTATAATGATTTACACGTTCTCGATTTGCAAACTGTAAGACCATTGCCTCTTCTATTAGGCTGTGGACCAGAAAAATCATCTTCATCTAATCATCTATGTGAACAATACAGATGGAATGGTCTCGCCCAACACAACTGGGTGAAATACCAACCCCACGTGCTGGACATGCTGGTATGACAGTAGGGGAGAATTGGTTCATTGTCGGTGGGGGTGACAATAAGAGTGGTATGCTTTTCGCCACCTGGTCACTTTAATTCAATATATTTAATTTTGGGGAATGAATTTTTCCTGTACAAAATATTAATATTGCTTGATTCATGGAGAAATATTTATTTATTTATTTGAATTCTTGGAGCAGACACATCTATTCTCTTTGAGGTAAAACTAAATCTAAGAAACTAGTTTTCAGCTGGTGGAGCTGCAAAATTAATTGGCTTGGCCTATGAAACGCACGCACACGCATGATTGGTTTTATTCTCTGCTGTAAAAAGCATGTATTTTATGCATATTCTTGCTGTGAGGCATGGTCCAAGCTTCTTATTGGTTCAGTATAGAGCAATAATGAAGTTGATACTTGGCATTCCATTGATTGCCCAAAGTTAATTGGTTTGGCATATGTTGGAAGATACACACATACATGCACAACACACCAATGTGTGTTAAAGAAGTTCATTAAAAAAATCGGCTGTAAACTTAAAGCTTGGGAGAATCAAATACAATCAAAATAAATCAAAGCACATATAAATCATTGAAGCCAACAATGAAATGCACTAGAATAGTCCTTCATTATTTAGGTAATTGGCATAGGATTACTTTTGAGGAGAATGTAATTTGCTTTTATTTTATGTTTGAGAATGTTCACTAAAATGTAATTTTGTAGATGTGAGTTTCATTTGGTTAGATTAAATGAAGTTACTCGGAAAGTTATTAAGATAATGTATAATGAATCTTTTATGAGTAAATTTAAAGGATAAGATCAACTTACACCATTGTAGGAATAACTACTCTTACACTCATTATTGTTGTAATTTATTGAGGATTAGTAATTGATTAATGGATGTAACTCAATAAATTACAACTGTTGGATGCAAGTAGATCAACAACTCGGATTACGTGTAAGACTTATTATTCTTACACTAATGTAAGTTGAATTACACCAAAAATGCAATATGGTAAAAAATTAGCCTTTTATCAAACTTCCCTTCCAACTAACTCCCCAAAAAGCATTCTGAAGGCTCTATCAGAATGCATTATAGAGACTAGAGAGTACATTCAAAGAAGCGCTTATTCTATAGAGATTACTTACTTTTGGTTGCCTCTCCCCCAATAGTTTGGTCTCCCTGCCTCTCAGAAGTTACATTCCATGCTATTCTGCAGGGGTCTCGGAGACTGTTGTGTTGAATATGTCTACACTGACTTGGTCGCGGGTAACTTCTGTCCAAGGGCGTGTTCCTGTTGCTAGTGAGGTAATTGTAATTTTTTATGGAACTTTTGTCATGGGAAAATTTCAAATAACAAACTCTTATTAAAAATATTAACAATGATGGAAAAATAACCACTTGATGTGGCTATTATGTATAATATATTGGCTTAAATAACCACTTGAGTGGTTATTGTCCCTTGGTGGTTAATAGTTTTTATATAGAGTTACTGTTTTTGGAGTTCTCCCTTTTATTATATGTAAATGTTACTGGGTTGCATGTGCTCTAAAGTCTAACTGGAGTTCTGACCTTGTTAACTCCATGCTGTTATCAGATAAGATACCCAGACCTTTCACATAATTTTCTAGTGCCCATCTGCTCAAGTTATTAAAATGTTTCCCATTGCAGGGCTTGAGTTTGGTTGTAAGCTCATATGATGGTGAAGACGTACTTGTATCATTTGGAGGATACAATGGACGTTACAACAATGAGGTGATTGCGCATTTTCTGTTTTCTTTTGCTTTTGTTTTATTGTTCCCCTCGCCTGATATAGTTTCCTGCATTCAGGTCTATGTCCTTAAACCAAGCCACAAATCAACCTTGCAATCAAAAATAATTGAAAATCCCATACCAGACAGTGTTGCTGCTGTGCACAATACCACAAATGCTACCCCAGATGTGGAGTCTGAATTTGAAGCAGGCCATCAAGGGAAAATTAGGGAACTTGGTGTGGACAATGTTGGTTCAACAGTATGTATTATTGCAAAGCATGTCCTTTTTTAACTTTGACTAACATAGAGTAGCACGTCTGACTTATGTTATTGGGCCAGTTAGTGATATTTTACTTATTGCTGTTCTTAAGACAAAGCAAAAATAATAATGAAAAATTGTTTGGAAGCTCATAAGAAACTGCAAACCAAACGGATACACTATACATTAATGTGTAGATAGTGGATACTCATTTCACTCCTCAAAAATGCAAATTCTGTCTGAAAATTATAGGCATAGATGACATTCTGCATTTGGTGCATTTCATTATAATTCTTGTGCCACTTTCACATTTTGATTTTCGGCTATCTTACAGAAATTGAAAGGTGATCTTTTAACAGTCCTGAAAGCTGAGAAAGATGAATTGGAATTATCGCTCAGCAAGGAGAAGTTGCGTACTCTTCGACTAAAGCAAGAGCTGGGGGAAGCTGAATATCGTAACTCTGACCTTTGCAAGGTAACTACTTTAATATTGGAAGTTCCTATTTCATTTTGGAAACAGTTGAAACGGGCTATTATGTTATGGGCACATATTGAACACAGTGCATGGGTAGGTAGTATTGGTAAACGATGCTGTTAAAATCAAATAATTTCACCATGACATGGCCACTTCCTTTTTTAAATTTAGTGCCAACAAGGACTAGTTATTTGTGAAAAATTCCCATACATTCATTTCTTTTCATTTTTTTTTTCTTTTTTTTGGGAGAGAAAAAGAGAGGGAGGGGGTTTATATGATAAAAATAAAGTGTTTCTATTAATATATTAGTAATAAATAGAAGCAGAATGAGATCTGTAAACAAAATTTGAATATTATTCGTTGTTCTAAATGGTATCAAGATGCCCTCATTTTTATCGCACTGATAATGCAGGAGCTCCAATCAGTACGTGATCAGCTTGCTACTGAGCAGTCAAGGTGTTTCAAACTTGAGGTAAGCATTTTTGCTTCTAACAGCCTTCCTCTCTGGGTCATCATGAGAAATTGTTTTTGAACATTTATTATTATGACATTGACAAGTGAAAGCACACAATGTCTAAAATGCATGCCCTGGTCTCTCCGGTGGATCCAACTCTAAATATGATGTACTTTTAGAGAAAGTTAGAGAAAAAACCATGATGAAATCACAAAACTTAGTCGCCTAAATTAAAAATGGTTTTGAAATTATAGTTGGTTGCTTGGAGTGAATTGAGTCACCACTCACCAGCAGATAAGTACTTTCCTAGTTGGATAATTATCTCGTATAGGCATTGGAATGAAGTGATCCATGTTCCATCACTGATGTAGCTTTTATTTCCTAAATGTAGCTGAGTGAAGAAAAGTTATTGTGGAAACACGGTGCGCCATGTCATCCATGTACTAAACTATCCATGGAGTAACAAGTCGTCCATGTGATCAATAATTTAAATTTCAAAATTTTGCATTCTTTGCATAAAGTGCTTGATTTTATAACTCCCAATCACACAAAAATAGTTTTACTCTATGATCAGTTTGGTGTCAGGATGACCTAGTGAAGCATGTTTACCTTGAAATGATATATTAGAGAATCTCCCTTATTGAATCCATCATTCTATTTTGATGTATAAGAATAAGTTCCCTCTAACGTATAGTCTAGTTTTTGTCCGTGGAGGCCGCCTAAACGATTGGTGTTTGTCTCCTTTATCTTATGGACGAATTTTTTTGAATTTTCTTAACTGAAGAGAGTATTTGGGATCACAGGTGGAGGTTGCTGAATTAGGACAGAAGCTCCAAACAATTGGGACACTACAGAAGGAACTTGAACTCCTCCAGCGGCAAAAAGCTGCATCTGAGCAGGCTGTCTTAAGTGCAAAACAAAGACAAGGTTCAGGTGTATGGGGTTGGCTTGCTGGTAGTCCCCCTAGCCAGAATGCAGATGATGGGTGAACCTTCAACTTAAAAGGATAACAGTGCTTAATTTGGTTTTCATTGTTAGCCAATTTCATATCCAATACATTTTTTGTTTTGTTTTGTATTGTTTTGATTCAGTTCTTTTTATAGTGAAGAAAATAAGATTTAGCAGCATTTTGGCCAATGGAAAACCCCGGGCCTCTTGCAGTAATGCATATTGCATATATACTGTAATTTTAGTTGCATAGCTTCATATGGATGTTAGTCCGGGACAGTGCATGTTATTGTTCACACCATTTTTGCTGATTTGTATTCATTTTAAAGTGAGTCCGTGATTGAATGAAAGTATAGATATTCTTTTGTTTCGAAGAGCTACTTACTGTTAAGAGAATGCTTTTCCGTGATATTGATTGATTAAATGGGAAAATTATGGTTCAGTGTCTAAACTAACGCGGTATTTGTTTTTTAAAAATTTCATTGAATAACGTTTTCAGAATGAAATAACTTATTTTTTGAATAAAGAGCATAATTATTTTATTAAAAAAACTTGAAAATGTTGATAATGAGATATTAATTTAAAAACTACTCTTATATTATATATATATATATATATATATATATATATATATATATATATAAGTGAGGATATTCTAACTACTAAAAATTTTTACTACTAACTTAATACTCATCATATCATCATTAGATTAATATTTTTTCTCTCTTCAAAATGTTTACGTGTGTGCACACGTGCATATATATGCATAAGGAGAGTAAAAATAGTTTACGTGTTCATTAAAGGAGTATTGCACTTCTTTTAGGCTCGATTTAATTTTTATGTGTTAAAGAAATATAAAAATAAGTTATGTAATCTCATCCAATAGTTTAAATTTTAAACTTTTTTGATTAGATTGGTTCTTTTAAACTTTTTCGGTTAGGTTTGTTCTTTATATGATATTAGAGTTTTCATGTCAAATGATCACGAGTTCGATTCTCATCATCTCTTATTTAATTAATAACTAATTAAGCCTCGTGGAGTTTCTTAGCATAGGTAAGTATGCTTGTGAATTATCCAACCTTCAAGCCTAGTAGACTTTCTTACGAGGGGGCGTGTTAGAGAAATATAAAAATCATTAATATAACTTTACCCAACAACTTAAGTTTTTGGGTTAAATTAATCTTCACCAAAAACAAATTTATTTTTTATTTGAGATGAATTAAGCTGAATGTGAATATTTCGCTATTTTTTTTTTTTTCAAATTGTAGAAAATGATTTTCTCACTTATTGATGGATCTCCGCTATCAGAAACAATATAAAAATTAGTTTCGTTTTTTTTACTATTACAATCGCTATCTGTGATAAATAAAAATAAAATAATGCTTGTTATCAAAAAATAAAATAAAATAAAATATTGCTGTGGCCCTTCTTTCTTATTGATGGATCTCGCCATTATGGAGTAGTACTATTTAGAAGTCTTGGGTTTGTTAAATGGAAACATGTAGTACAGAAATTTACTATTGTCATCATAGAGAATGTGTAACACCCTCGACCAATAAAACACAGTAGGCTAACTCGATATGAATAAAAAAATTTATGAGATTAACAAATATTCAAATAGTGATTACCATCCCAAATTTATTAATCACATGTTTGTTGTAGGATACCGGTGCATGGGAAGAAGCATTACAACTTAATTAAAACATGACAGAACATAAAACTAAATCCGCTATTACCCTAAATTTACCTATGCACGGTCCATTTATCAATAACTCAATTATAATGAAACAAGTCAACCCAGAAGAATAATAAATATTCATGTACCTCCATTGTAATTTGTAATTACAAATTCATTTCATGCAGGCATTTCTACACCCAAGATTATCTTAAATTTGGAAATATAATCAATAGTGTCTTAATTTTCTCCCTTTGTTCACTCTATTTGCAGAGAATTTGTCCAGTGAGAAGGTATCATTACCATGCATCCAATTACTTTAGTTCTTGCTTCCTCAAGATGGTTTACATGCAGAAGCTTCATTTTATAATTGCTTCTGTATATTTTTAAATTAAATTTAGTGTATAAGCTATCTTAAATCTCCTTTGTAATTTATTTTATTGTCACCCAAATTTATTCCTCAATTTAGAGACATAAGTTTTATCCTAAAGCATGTTTTTAAGGTATTGAATTCTTATTCTTAACATAATTAATTATTTTATAAATAAAGAGATGTTCTTGATAATTAAGATCGCCATTCTTATTTTATAAAATGAATATATTTTTAATTATCTTCAATTGAGTGTTTTACTAAAATGAAACAGGAGAGTTGTATTTTTCAGGAAAACCGAGTCTCGTGTAATAGGAGATTATAGACACAAGTACATAACATGTGATGAGTCCACCATTAAAAAATTAAAAAAAAAAAAAATCAAAGCACATATAAATTGATGTACGTGTGATAGGAGAAATACTTTCTCCAACAAAAATATTTCTCCTAAGTAAAATAGGTATAAAATGGTCTACCAAAAAAAATAAAATAATGAGATAAATAAATCTCATGTTGTAGGCTCGCAAGCACCGACACGCAAAATTTTGAAAAGTTGTGTGTCAGACACGTGTCCGACAATTGGTCAATATTTAGGGACACGCGGTCAACTCTCCGACACGTTTTTTGGACACGCGGTCAATTTTTTCGGACACGCCATCGATGCTTGGATACGTTTTTTTTAATCTTAATTTTATTTTATTAACTAAATATAAAAATAATTTATAAATTAATTTTTTTATATTATGAAATTTGACCTGAAAAATTAACAAGGTACGAAAAATTATTTATATTTATATTTATTTATAAAATTTTAAATTTTTGATTGGTTATATGACTTATTATGAACTCTTATATGTATTAAATATAAATTATATTATATATATTAAAATTTTTATTTAATATCAAAATGTTGGGTTTTGCTCTTTCACTAAAGCCCAATAAGGATTAGTGTGTAAGAAGAGCCCAAGAAATCTTTGGCCCATTCTGATTAGGGTTAGGGTTTCTTGGAACCCGTACTTATACTCCGCTTATAGCTGGGGGTGGTAAACGAGCCAGGGGCCTTTCAGGGGCCTTTGGCTCGGCTCGTAAAGGCCTGAGCTCGTTTAATAAAAGCTCGTGTTGGGACCAGGCTTGGACTTGTATAAAAGCCCGTTTAATAAAAAGGCCTCAGGCTCTAATTCATAAGCTCGGCCTTAGAGCGTCCCAGGCTAGCCTAGTCTATAAATATTTATTTATATTTTTTATACTACTTGTAATAACTCTCTCTCATTAATTTATTTCACCCCATTTTATTGGTTTAACAGACTTTTTGAATGATTTTGTTCTATATTATGCTATTTGGATATATGTTGAATTTATGTATATTTATGGAATTATTAGTGTTGTTCTATATTATCCTTCATCCTCCTTCACACAAACAAACCCACAAAAACTCATTCGTTCCATTGTGCACTGCACTGCTTGTTTGTGTCATTTTTTTTTTAATTTTTGTTGGCACTTTTTTTTATAATGGGCTAAGATAATATAACTTGTTATCTACCTTCTCTCACTTTAATTTTTATTTATTTATTGTAGACTTTGTAAATTATTGCTGCAAATTGTAAGCTAAAGTTTCTATCTAGAAATTGATTTTTTAGGGAGTTTTGTTCTCTTATTTTTATTCTTTAACATGCTAACAGGCTTCACACAGGCTGCTTTTATTTTTTGTAAATAAACCAGGCCACAGGCCAATATTATATTCGTGACAGGAAACAGGCTAAGGCCAGTCGGACACGTTTAAATACAGGCTTGGCCCGTTAAGATCAAAGCTCAGCTCGGCTCGGCCCGTTAACACCCCTACTTATAGCCATCAGCCAAAGAGAGAGGATGATCACTTGATGGTTGCAGAGGGCTGATGGATGGTCATCTCCCTGAAAGCGAGAGAGTGCCCACACACTTCCCATTCCCCCTTGAGTCATAGTCTGGAAGATCTGCCACAGTCCAGCATCAAGGGATTTGTTCATGCTGCAGCGCTGAGATGAGCAGTTCGTGAAGAGGAATCATATAAGGGAAGATTCAACACGAGATCTGCGCACCAAAAGGTAATCGTGAAACGAGGATGATTCGGTAAGCATACCAATGTACTAGGTCCAAAATCGCTTCCGCATAAATCCAATTTATCCTACCCAAAACGTGTCCTAACGTGTCCAAATATGACATTTTTTAGAATTAACTTGTCATCGTGTCGTGTCCCGTATCCCGTGTCGGTGTCCGGGCATCATAGGTTGTAGGAATAGCCCTCTCTCATGTTAGTGAGAGCTCAATTTACGTGTTAATATTTTCTTTCATTTTCCTTTTTTATTTAAATTAGTGGGCTCACTTGATTGTATGTGTAGGAGAAAAGCTACGAGAAAATGCAACCCAACAAAAAATAGGTATAAAATGGACAAATTTATTAAATTATGATAAAGGTGAACTTAGATTAAAAAATTATAAAAAAGAAAAGAAAAAGTAATTAATAAAAAAAGAAAGATAATAAAAAAAGTAAATCACGTGAAATTTATGAAAAAAAATTTCAAAAAAAAAAAAAAAAACAACTGCAAGGAATCGCGATTCCTGTACCTCGGTGCCTTACAATTACAAACTCCAAACTCATCTCTTATCCTCTCTCTTTCTCTGTACGTCTGTATGTTGTAATTTTTTTTAGGGTTTTAATTTATTTCAGAAGCTCACACCTTATTGGTCTTGCTACGATTCTCCATCTCGCACGATACACATAGATGTTATGGTTCCTATTGTTTCGCAATTTCTCCATTTTCCATTTCCTTCTTTAAGCATCACTCATGAGCCACCATCACAAAGACCACTCTTCGGCCGTTACCGAAACAACTAGCGACTCAAATCCCAATGACCGACATAGGGATTCTTCATCCGTTGATTCTCGCCTTTCAGAGGAACCACAGGTCACTTCGACGGAACAGGTTAGGGTTAGGGTTTGTTCGGAGGGTGACTCTGGACCCGCATTATCCACCATTGATCGCTTTGATCAAATAAACAATCATGCTGAAGAGCATGAATTTTGTGGTTCTGATGGCAAGTCTATGTTATATGATGAAGGGTATGGTTTTGAAGTGGGTGAAATGGTGTGGGGAAAGGTGAAATCTCACCCATGGTGGCCTGGGCATATATACAATGAAGCTTTTGCATCTTCTGCAGTGCGTCGTACGAAGAGGGAAGGTCATGTCTTGGTGGCTTTCTTCGGTGACAGCAGTTATGGGTGGTTTGAACCGGCTGAACTCATCCCCTTCGATGCGAATTTCGCCGAGAAATCGAAGCAGTTAAATTCCAGACCTTTCTTGAAGGCTGTAGAAGAGGCAGTTGATGAAGCTAGCAGAAGATGTGGTCTTGCTTTGGTTTGTAGATGTAGGATCCCTCATAATTTTCGCCCCACCAATGTTGAAGGTTACTTTTCTGTTCATGTGCCGGATTATGAGCCCGGAGTTTATTCTAATGCTCAGATCAAGATTGCAAGAAACAGTTTTAGCCCCATTGAAACGCTTGGCTTTTTAAAGCAATTGGCGTTCGCACCCCATGGCGGCGATCACAGAAGCATTAGTTTCAGCAAGAATAAGGCCACTGTTTCTGCTCTTCGACGTGCATTGTTTGAGCAATATGATGAGACTTATGCCCAGGCTTTTGGAGTGCAGACATTGCGCCCTTCTGATCTTCGGACTAATCCTCTTGATCAACCTGTGAGGCAGCCTGCTAGAGGTATATGCTCTTCCAAATTGTCCATTTTGGATATCTTTATATGCTTTTTATATGAAATTTGAAAGAGAATCAGCCTGCTAGAGGTATATGCTTTTTATGAGCTTGTTGATTTGACTGTGGATGTGTGATTACATTGTAAGCTGATGTAATTTATCCTTTCACTTATCCTAGGATGTTCATTAGTGTGGAATGGATATATAGCTGATGGCTGTCTGTCTAGCTATTCAAGTATGTTTTATTATCTGAATGCTACCTTTTTTATGATTTTTTTTTTGGTTGTGTTCTCCAGCTCCTTTGAGTGGTCCAATGGTGATAGCAGAAACTTTGGGTGCTGAGAAGAAAAGTACAAAATCTGCTAAAGTTAAGGACAATTTCAAGAAGGATAAGTATCTTTTTAAGCGGCGAGATGAACCCGCCAACTCTTTCCAGTTAGCTTCCAGTGAGGAGACACCAGATGCAGTTGGGCATTATGCATTTCAGAAGAGGCCTATAGCTTTGTCTGTGGCACCTCAGATTTTAGAGAAGAATGAAGACCCAGGGTTTATAAGCCAGGATGGTGCAGCTTTAGCTATAAATGCCAAAGAAGCTGTCGCAGACCAGGTTCAACCAGACAGCAGTGGTACTGCACCTCAAGAAATTACCTTAGATACAAAGCCTTATCTACTTGACAAGGCCAAAGAATCTTCTGAAGAAATGACCAAGAGCTCTGAAGTAGTTGATGTTGCTAGTAAAAGCATGGGTAGGCCTGATTTCTCTGGGGAGATGGCACTGCCAAGCGTAGTTGATGAGACATCTCAGTCTACCTATCTGGAGAGTAAAACTAATATTGATGTTAAACAAGATGGAACTGTAATAGTGTCAGGACCACATGAAGATTTTCAGCAAACAGGGCATGGATTTCTGACTTTAGCTGATGGAGGAAATGACATGCATCAAATTAAGAGCGCTTCAAATGTTGTATATACTTCACCAGTTGATATAAAGCATCACAAACTTAGTGTTGATGGGGTGCTGAAGAAGGTAAAAGCTCATAAGCAGCCTGCAAATGACTTGAATTCTGAGACTTCTGCTATTGGGGAAAAAAAGAAGAAGAAAAAGAAAACGAGTTTAAATTTACATCCTACCTCTGGTGGTCATCTGGAGATGCAATCTACTACTGAAAAATCTGTACATCTATCAGAAAAATTGATTGGAAAACCTGTCTCAATTGGATTGGCTTCTAGGGAGGATTCACATGGAGAACCAGTGCAGGTGGATGTTTCTGCCAGTAATTTGCTGCCCATGGATACAGTAGCAAAAGTTGATTTTGAGTTGCCTCAACTTTTGGGTGATTTGCAAGCTCTTGCTTTGGATCCTTTTTATGGTGTTAAAAGAGGGATCCCTGCAGCAGTTAGGCAGTTCTTTTTGCGGTTCAGATCTCTTGTTTACCAGAAAAGCTTATTTTTATCCCCAGCAACAGAGAATGAAGCACCTGAAGTTCATGTTATTAAATCTCCTTCCAGTGTGGGGGCATCTGACAGTCCTGATGATCATGCCAGAGCTTCACCTCATGTAAAGCCTGTAAAACACGTTGTTCGGTCTGATGATCCAACCAAAGCTGGGCGGAAAAGGGCCCCCTCTGATCGTCAAGAAGAAATCAATGCAAAGAAGCTGAAGAAAACCAAGGATTTAAAGACACTGGCTGCAGAGAAGAAGGCAGCCAGCCACAAAACTATTGAAGCCCGGCGAGTAGAGGGAAAAGAATCAATGGTCCAGGCTCCACCCAAGATGGTGAGATCAGACTCGACCAGGAAAGTGGAGCGTCCCGCTAAGCCAGTTGAACCAACCATGCTGGTGATCAAGTTTCCTCCCAAAACTTCACTTCCATCTGTTGCAGAGCTGAAGGCAAGGTTTGCTCGTTTTGGGCCAATAGATCAATCAGGTCTCCGTGTCTTTTGGAAGACCTCAACATGTCGAGTTGTTTTCTTGCACAAGATTGATGCACAAACTGCATATAAATATGCTGTAGCAAACCCATCCTTGTTTGGCAATGTGGGTATGAGATGCTACCTCCGGGAATTTGGGGATTCTTCATCTGAAGTTGCCAAGGCTAAGGGAGAGGATGCAGCCAATGAAACACCTCGGATGAAGGATCCTGCAATGGTTCAACGCCAGACATCAGTTTCAGCACAGCAACCTCTTCTACAGCCAACGAACCAGCTCAAATCCATCCTGAAGAAATCTACTGGGGATGAGTTAGGCCAGGGAACCGGTAATGGAGGTAGTAGTAGTAAAGGGACCCCACGGGTAAAATTCATGTTAGGTGGGGAAGAAAGTAGTAGGGGAGAGCAATTAATGGTGGGTAATAGAAACAACTTCAACAATGCTAGTTTTGCTGATGTGGGTGCACTTTCTCCTGTTGCTATGGATTTTAATAGTAAGAATGTTCAAAAGGTCATTTCTCAACCATCGTTGCCTAATCTTCCCCTTCCTACTCAGTTTACGAAAATCCCTCAACACAATTTGCATAATTCTGAAATGGCACCCAGAAATATTCCCGATTTTATAAACACGACCGCATCAGCTTCTACAACCTCAGTTGATATATCACAGCAGATGATAAGCCTTTTGACAAGATGCAACGATGTCGTGACTAACTTGACGGATTTATTAGGCTATGTGCCATACCATCCACTTTGACAAAAATGTCACGTACTCAACAGTACACCAAAATCCAATACAAGAAAAATGCGGGCGAGTTGGATTGTGAATGACTTACCCGAGGAAATGCAAGAACCAAGAAATATAACCTTTCAAGAATCAAGAGTGATTTATTGAGGTTTTTGGGCTTCACAATGTAAATGCACTTTACTTGATAGGGGTAGCTACTTTTCCATTTCTGTTTTTCTGATTTATCTACATGGATCATTTTCAAGGGGGGAGGAGGTTTTTTAGTTTTTTTTTTGTACTGGGAGGTAGGTTTGGTTTGTTGTTTTATCAAAGCCTAGAGCACATGTAATTTTGTACCCAAAATGGTCGTGGATAGTGTACGGGTACCCTCTAGTTAGTGTTTTCTTTTTTGCGCCATTCACTAGAGCAACGGATAGCTACTACTTGGAGCCCTTTTGGGTCTCACTGCGTTGGAAAGAATGACACATTGCAATCCAAAAAAGAGCCTCAAGGTTTATATGTGAACTGTAGTTTTGTCTGTATTCTAATTAACTTAAAATGTTTCAATTGCTCTTTTTTGTATTATGTCTATTATGATATTTTCATGGTTTTGTTATTCCATTTCCAGGACGATTTATCATTTATTTATTAATTAGTAACTTTATAATAAATATTTAAAAGTTCATTAAATTTAAATAACTATTAATGATTAATGAAATATTTGATAACTCGTATTGCGAATCAAACACGAGAAAGAAAAAAATATAGATGTTGGAATAACGTTACAAATATAACTCTAAATGAATAATTTAAAAAGATAAATAAAAAATTGGAATGAATTTTATTTGTGCATGCATATGTTGCCAACAAAAATTTCTGTAAGTATTATTAAAATTGAAAAATAACAAATCAGCGCGTCTTAAATGAAGTCTCAGGTTTAGATCTTATAAATGAATAACTAAGATAAGTTAAGACCTTACATAATTTACGGATATAAATTATAAAAAAGAAAGAAAGAAAGAAATATATTATATCAATTTAATCATACTTCAAGGAGATATAATTCAGGCATGCAAATCTTATTTTGCATGGGTAAATTGATATAATGTATTTCTTTCTTTCTTTCTTTTTTAACAATCAATTAGTGTTGCTACCAATCAATTTCACCGTTAGATCGATTATGTTGATTTTGTATGGTTATGTTTTTCCCATATTTAATGTGAAACACATTAACTGTGGGGAATCATAATCATACAAAGGTGAACATAAATATAAAGTATTAAATATGACGAATCATAACCATACAAAGATGAAAATAAATATAACCGTTGGATCAACATAATTAATCTAACAGTGAAATTGATTGGGTAGTAATATTGGTCGTTACAATATTCTTCCCTATCCATAATATTTCTCAACCGTTCATGATAATCATGTATACTTGAATCAATCTTATTAGCTGACAAACAAATTAACAGCACAATTAATGTAACAGAATATTGAATTAAAATTCATCTAGTTGTGTTTTTCTTATCCATCTATAATTCTTTACAGTTGCATTTCAAACATTTGAAATCAATCAACCAAAAAAATCGAGGTGATAATATCTATTCAAAAGCGATTTTATCACAACACACGAACTTCTGTAACAGTCTATATAAATTTGTTATTGATAAAAGATTTATCCTCCAAATAATTGGGTAAACAAAACGCGTAAAGCAGTAATCCTATCATACAGAATATTTTTGAACTTAAATATCTATGCTTCATTATTTTCTGTACCAATTCCAAAGTGTTGATTGCGGACTAATTGTTCTTCAGGAGGCAAGGCATGGATTACCGAAGGTTCAACATATACCTGAAGGAAGCTGGAGGACTCAACTGCTCAAAACTATTCTTCAAGAAATCCATATATGCTGTGGTCTCAATCATTGGTAGTAGTTCACCTTCAAAGCAACAAACTTGTGTAGGAAAATACAATGGCAATAACCCCACATGGGGACTTCGTTCTTCAATGAGGTTTTACTTCGAAGACTCAGAGTTGCAACAGGACCATTTGGTGCTCATGATTCAACTCATGTGTAAACGAATCCTAGGCAGTGACAAGGTCATTGGAGAAGCTTATGTCCCTCTCAAAGAACTCTACGACAATTCTGGTACCACCAACCATGGCTTTCATCAAGTTGTTAAGCCCTCTGGCTCAGGCAAGGATCATCATGGTTTTCTATATTTTAACTATGATTTTGGAGAAATAATTAGAGGGGCAGTGAAGAAGGACAATGGTGCTGTAGCTTATCCTCTAATAAGGACACATGGCCGTGTAACCCCATCCGCACCACGTTTAGAATATCTTAGTTTAGGTTTATAGTTTAGGTCTATAGTTCTAGTTCATCATTTCTCGACTAGTTCGATTTGGGACGGGTTTGAGATTAAGATTTTAAACTCTTTCGTGGGGAGAACCGAATACATGCTCTCACCCAAAGTTATGTTACCATCATTTAGTCTATAGTTCCGTTTTATATTAAGTGTTTCCTCCTCAAAATCATGACTAATAGAATATCAGTATATCATTCCTGTGTTCTTTTTGTTTATATCAGTTATGTGTTTGTGCAGTGGTATAGGGGTTGAAATTACTAGTTCATTATTGGGCATTAGCTGATGGTTTATATTGGGTGATATTTGGCATAAGCACAACGTTATTGGTTTATTACTTCTTGCATAAATGACTATTATACAATCAATTAATACCGGTTACAACATCACTTTGGTACATTCAACTATTCAATTTTCTAAGATGAGTTTAAACCCAACTTTTTGGAATATGCATGCTATTTGGGCCTATATCTCGCGTGAATTCATGTAACTAGAATTCTACAATATTAATTTTGAATTTTTTTAATTAATTTGTATTAAAAAACTTACGTTAATTTGTATTAACACCCACGCGCGACTAGTAAGATCACTATAATTTTCAAAATAACAAAAATATATATACTTATAAAAAAAAATTGGAAAATTAAATTTTAAATTAATTGTTAATTATCATGTATCTAATAATATTTAGATAGAATTAGAGATTTATTGTTTCATGGAAGTTAATAAAAAATCAAGCATGCCCACTATGTAAGGGTGTTCACGGTCTGGATTGGATCGGTTTTGGAGACAAGAATCATCCGATCCAATCCCTTCGATTTGATCATGTAATCATCCATTCGGTTTGGATTTTTTTTCAAATCTAATCCGATCCATTCCAATTTTTTTCGGTTTGAATTGGATCGTTTTTTCGGTTTTTAAAGATCCTAAAATTTGTTTCATTATTATTGTGCAAATAACATTTTTTGTATATATTGATTTTGTAATTTTTTTAAAATACAAGAACATCGATAAACGTTAATAGTTTTTTTTTTTTTTGACAATGAGATACGAAGCTCTACATAGATAAAATTTTGTTGATTAGATGTGACTAGATTTTTTTTTTTGGTTTAGTTGATTGATTAATGGATCTTGGGTTTAGAAATTTTTGGGCTATCATTGGGAAAAGACCCAAGTAGGTAGAGGAAAATTAATATATTGGATCAGTTTGGATTGGATCGGTTTCATCTACCAATCCGAAATCCGATCCAATCCAATTAAGATTTGCGATTTTTTTCGGTTTTCAGTTTTTCGGTTTATTCGGTTATCAATTTTTCGGTTCGGTTATCGCGGTTTGAATCGGTTGATGAACTCCCCTAAGCAAGGGTCTGAAAAAAATCAAAAAATTGAATTGAGATGTGAAGTGAATCCGAACTATACTTAAAATAATTGATTTTTGAAAATCAGTTTATTAATCGAATTGGTTTTTAAAATTTTAGTTCAAGAACTAAACTGATTTTTAGAAATCAATTCAAGAACCGAACCGAATCATTTTATTGCTTTATTTATTGTGTTTGGTGTTTGTCATTTAAAATGACATAAGTTATGTCATTTAAAATGGAAATCAAGTTAATTTAAAATTTGAATAATTTTTTTCTATGTTTGTTTTTCTCTTAGAATAACATAACTTTATGGAGAGAGATTTCAGACACAGAAAAGTGAAAATCCATTTCTAAAGCGGAGAGAGAAAATGATAAGCCTGACTCTTATGCTTTTAATGAAGCTTAAGAGGTAAAAAGATTACGGGAGTGTTTGATTCTGTTTTGTTTTTTTTTTTTTGTTCTTAAATTATTTTGTAACAAAGGTAGGGAAACAGTTGTTTTCTATTTTTGTTGTTTTAAAAGTTAAAAATCAAAACATAAAATAAAAACAACTCACATCTTTAAAATTTAATTCTAAAAACAAAAAAGCAATTACAATTTTTGAAACTTTTTTAACAAAATATATTTTACTAAATGAATTTTTTCATTTTTTTTCTGAAAACTAAAATACTATTTTTAAAAGCAATAATCAAACATACCCGTGATTTACCAAAAGAATTTACTATTGTATTGAATTTTGAATCCTAACTCAAGTCTCTTGATGATAGCTTATCATGTGGGAAAAAGATAAAATGAGTCAATAATATAAGTTTTTTATTGGCTCACCAAGTAATACATAAACATAAGATACAATAAATTATCGTAACCTTTATTTGCATCGTATCCACGACATCTTTAATTTTTAGTAGACATTATTTTCACACCCATAATGGGCTTTGTGCCATTTCACACGAGATTTCACGATATGAGCACTTCAATTTACCTAAATTCTCTGAGATTTATGTTGGCAAAATTTAGGAGAACAAAGGGAAAAATCCCTCAATTCCAATTTTCATTAATTATTCAGAATTACAATTTACATAGTCAATGATCACAATATATGTAACTATTTAATATTAAAATAATTTCAGGATTTCCTCTTAATACATTATCAATATAAAATCATTCATTTAAATTATATCTTATCAAATCATTAAAAAAGAAACTGAGTTAAGTATTAAAACGAACATTTAAAAAGGAAAAGAAAAAGAGAATAAAGTTAAATAGTTGTTAACTCATTCTTAACTGTACATATCCCTTGTTAAACAAGTTAAAGCACAAACCAACCCACCCCACCTAGGACGTAGCTGGTTCTTTCTCCTTCCAAATCCAATACCCATCTCAAACTACAAACCCTAATCTTCAATCTCAATTCCAAAACTAAACCCTTCCCTTCAAATCCCTCTGATTCTAATTTCTGTTTCACCTAACAAACACACACAACTACCTTAATTCTTCAACAAATGTCTCATACACATACCTCACAAACCCTTATCCCTGTTGATTCAGATGAAACACCCCCGACCCAAATACCCACTTCCCCCAACCCGCCTTCAAATTCGGATCCCAACCCGACCCTACTCCATCTCTCCTTCAACCAGGACTCCGGCTGCTTCGCCGCCGGCACTGATGGCGGCTTCCGCATCTACAACTGCGATCCCTTTCGTGAGATTTTCCGGCGGGATTTCGGTCCCGGCGGTGGAGTCGGATTGGTCCACATGCTCTTCCGGTGCAACATACTGGCCTTCGTTGGCGGCGGATCCGACCCGAGGTACCCGGTGAACAAGGTCATGATTTGGGACGACCACCAGTCACGGTGTATCGGAGAGCTGTCGTTTCGATCGGAGGTGAAAGGGGTTCGTCTCCGAAGGGACCGAATCGTTGTGGTTCTGGCGCACAAGATATTCGTGTACAATTTCGCTGATCTTAAGGTCTTGCATCAAATCGAGACGATCGCGAATCCTAAGGGGCTCTGCGATGTGTCTCATGTTTCGGGGAATATGGTTTTGGTGTGTCCCGGATTGCAGAAGGGTCAGGTTAGGGTTGAACATTACGCGTCCAAGAGGACCAAGTTCATTACGGCACACGATTCCAGAATAGCATGCTTCGCGCTCTCCCAGGATGGTCGTTTGCTTGCCACTGCAAGCAGCAAGGGAACCCTAATTAGGGTTTTCAATACCTTGGATGGTTCATTGCTCCAAGAGGTGGTTTTTTTTATGTTATATATATATATATATATATATATATATATATATATATATATATATATGTAGAAATGTAAAAGGGGCGTAACCGGAGCAGTGGTAAAACTGTTCTGTTCTTCTCACTGAAAGGTCATGTGTAATTTTTAAATAAAATTAAAAAAAATTTGTAAACATATCCATCCTCTATATATATATATATATGTGTGTGTGTGTGTGTGTAAATGTGATTATTTGTTTGTTTTGTTTAGTTATATAGATGTTTTTCCCATTTATTTATAAGAATAGGCTTGTTAGTTCTGATATAATGCTAAAAAATTAGGTTGATATTCATTTGATGCTAATTGTTTCGAAATGTTAGGGTTTTTTATTGTACTGTGTTGAAGAGGCTTATGCTGAGTTCAACTATTTTGGAGGTTTGAATGGAAATTAGTGTGATGATGATTTCAGGTACGGAGAGGTGCAGACCGAGCAGAAATATACAGCCTTGCCATCTCTCATCCTGCACAGTGGCTAGCTGTCTCAAGTGACAAGGGAACCGTTCATGTCTTCAACCTCAAGGTTGATTCAGGACTGTTGGGGCATGAAAGATCACATAGTACATCTGATTCTAATCCTGCTAGCCCTACAGCGGTTTCATCTCTTTCATTTATTAAAGGTTTGTGATATTGTCCGCTGTGAGTTATGGATTGTGTATGGAAATTGGGTGCGTTGTTCAGTGGCTACCAAAGAACTAGAACGGGATTTGTTGATGTCACATTGCAGAGTTTCATTTAGTCTGGAAATTCAGAATTTTGTGATTACAAGTTGTTGCTCACAATCATCTTGATTCTGTTTGTTTTATAGGTGTGTTGCCTAAGTATTTTAGCTCAGAGTGGTCGGTGGCTCAATTTCGATTGAATGAAGGTTTGCAATATGTTGTTGCCTTTGGCCATCAAAAGAATACAATCGTAATACTTGGCATGGATGGCAGGTATTTCAGTAATGGATCATATCTGTGCCCTCCTTAGTTTGTCATTGGTGTCTCTTATTTTTTCTTTTCTTTTTTGTCGTTTTCTTTTTTTGTTTTTGGGGTGGGGTTGCTTATAGATATTAGACTTATTCAGACAGGACTAGTATGGTGGAAGTATGATTTGAGGCTATAATTATAGCTCTCTTCCTTCCACACTACACTTCTAAAGTTTACTTCTACATTCGTGCATTGCTTTCTAAAATTGACCGAGGCTAATGGGCTTATGGCTTCCTTCAGGTTTTGTGCCAATGGTAGTCTTGAATACATTAAAATCAGATTGATTTTTAGAATCATAAAGTGGATGATGAGTAATACATTTTATTTTTTTGGGATTTGAGGTTCAGGGTCCAAATGCTTCTTGGATATTGGCACCAGACGACTAGTTGCATGATTATATATTAGTATTGTTTTATGTCTATAATTTTTTGTATGCTTGTAATTTATGATATAACTGATAAATGATGCCAGGTTGTAACATTATATTCTTAAAGCAGATAGACAAAATGAGGGTCATTTACATTTTCAAATGATAAACTTTTATCATTCCATTTTGTTATCGTAAAATAAAATGCTTTCTAGTATTTTTATGTCTGACTTGCTCTTCTTTCTCGTGAAATAAATTTTGATGCACTTGTTTATTGAATTGTAAATGCAGCTTCTATCGATGTCAGTTTGATTCTGCAACTGGCGGAGAGATGACCCAACTTGAATATTACAATTTCCTAAAGCCAGAAGAGACATTCTAGTATGGATGCGTCATCATGTAAATATCTTCAGCGCACTTGCTGTGAATACTTTCTGAATTTTCCAGTTACCCCCTTATTTATAACGTTTAAGTTGTAAATACGAGTATATGCTAAAGCCACTAATGATATCCAATCCACTCTGTTGGCATATGTATATATTGCTCTTTTATTGTGTATTAATTTGAACTATCAGCACTCAGCAGCATTCGCTCCAGATTCTTTAGAGTCTTGAAAAGGTAATTATTACATCAAGAATGGTCAAGTTGCTTTGCTAAATATTTCTGCCGATTTCGTTCAGAAATTTTCTTGTGCTAATTTTTTTCATATCAATTAAATTGAACCAATCATGGAAACATTGATTTCTGTTGTAAGAGCTTGTGTTAAATTTCGATATGAGCAGGGTAACGTGTCATAAAGAGCCCTCTGTAAATATAAACCCCATTACGGATCCACGCTTTGGTGGACTTGAAGACACGATAGGTTTTTTAGTAGAAGATTTTTAGTTATTTTTTTTTTTTTCAAGAGAAAGGTGATAGTTACAATTTTTTTTTTTTTATAATCTTAATAAATTATTTATTAAATTAATAATTAATTAATTAGTTTAATTTGCTAAAATGATAATCGTTTAATTAAACGTGCTTTTCTGTAAAAAAAAAAAAAAAAAGCCACTATAATGAGCTATTTTTGACATGTTTTTTAATTAAACGTGCTTTTCTTAAAATAAAAAAACAAAAAAAAACAAAAACCCAAATGAGCCCAATTATGAGACATTTTTTTATTTTATTTTATTGAAAGCTCTAAAAAATTTAGTATATCGTCTTAAATACTAATTAAACTGATAAAATTTACTAACAATCACTAAAAAAGAAAAAGAAAATAGACCGATGAGTTTGGAACTATGGCTGCCATAAGGGCTTAATGAACGGAAAAATTCAATATACTACTGTGAAAAAAATAAAAAATTATTATAATTATGTATTTTTTGAAATATATAATTTAAATTTTATTTTGAATTATCATCATAACCAGTATTCACTATTACAATATTACTGAAAATGCTCTCCAAATTCACTATTAGAATAGAGTGAATTTTATCTCTACAAAAAAAAAAAAAAAAAAAGAATAGAGTGAATTTATAAAAGAAAAAAATAAATAAATAATACTGAGAGTGGAAGGATCACGTTGTCCCGAAGGATATTAAAAAATTTCATTACAATAGTACTGAGAATGCTCTCCAAATGAACATCCTTTAATCAAGTATATATAGACTTCGATGAAAAGACTTGCAACTACTTCACGAAAAGTGAAAACGGTAATATGTAAGATATATGTAGAAAGTCTAGTGCATCATCTTAGAGCCAAATCTTAAGCAAGCATTGAAAAATAAAAGGAAGTCAAGCACCTCTAGTGGGGCGAAAGCCAAAGCTCCATCTATTGGTTGGTGTGTGTCTTGACGTATCCAAGAGAACATCGATTGAATCGGGGAAAGAGGTAATGATTTTAAACTGAATTCTCCTCAAATCAACGGCAAAGTCCAATGCCTGATTCATTGCTGCTCGAGCTCCCGTTAATGCATCAACAAGCTCTGTATTGGTCAAGTAAGACGCGCATATTTGACTCAAAATTCTATCATGTCTTTCTTGGAATTTCACTACTCTTTCTTCTGCCTCTTCCAATGCCTCGCTTATTATTTTTAGTTTTTCAGCAGCCACTTGTTTCATTTGCCATCTCTTGAGGTTCGGCACGCAAAATAAGAACGACGCAGAGAAGCCTATTATGGCGAAAACGACATTGCCGAACTCCATCACAAAGATGATGTTGTTGGTTCATGGTTCAACACATCTTAGAGGACACATGAGTAAAACAATGTATACCCTTTTACTTTGCTTCGGTTTTGGGCTATCACGTTACTTGAACTCGAATTTATTGTCTATTCTTTTTCTTTTTCTCCACTTTTTTTCGTGGGAAAATACATATCCAAGTCTTACGTGGTAGGTGTTGAACAAACAAGTATCCTTAAGTTTATTTTCAATAAAAATGCGTAACAACGAAATCATAGTCATAAAATGTACACTATTTTTATTTTTATTTTTATTTTTATTTTTATTTTTCTTATTCACTTTATTTTAGTATCTGGTATTTCGATAAATGATTCGTGGTGAATTCATGAGAAATTATGCTTCTACAAAACTACAACCTCCAAACAAATTCAAACTCAAAAGTCAAAAAAAGGGAGAAGCTAACTGGAGATGCCATCCAATGGGGTCAAGATATACAAAAATAACTCATTAATGATACAACGTCCAAAATTATTTTTATTATCATTAATGAAGAGCCGACTTGGCTCAGCGGTAAGCTTGCTTGCCGTGGTGTGTCAGGTCGTGGGTTCGAATCAGTCTCTCTGCAAAAAGCAGGGGAAAGACTGCCTAGAGTATTCCCTTCCCCAGACACTCACGAAATGGGTATTTGAACTGGGTCGGCCCTTTAAGTTACACAAAAATAACTCATTCCTCATTACTGAATCGATAACAAAAATCAATATCATTTTCCTGATTCAGATATGGAGTATCAGTACGATCAGTGGCTAACTAGTTATAGAAAGATTTGAATCAGCACATCAAAATCTCAGTTCACCACCATGTGGCTTTCTTCCGGATAAAAACAAAAACAAATCAGTAAATTGAGTTGATGATGGATGAATTCACTTGTAGGTGCCAATGAGTAAATTGCATATTTTAAAAACTAAGTAAGATGACCTTTGCTTATCACTTATATTTTGAGAGTTTTGCTGCCAATCTACCTCTAGAAGTCCTCAAATCAGGTTGCACTTTCTTAGCTTTTCTCTTTCGTTTCTTTTTGGGACTTTGCAGCATCCTTGGCTTTCTATTGACTTGCATTCTTTCCAGGCGCTGGCGACGAATCTCAGGATCAGCCCAACCTTTTCCCCATTCTGAGAACGAGGAATATGATTTGCTAGTTTTACTTGCAAGCAACATATCTGCCTCAGGGTAAACATAGAAAGCTTGCTCACTCATGGACTTCACAAATTTCAATCCCAATTCTGTTGGCTCCGGGTATTTTATCTGAACATGGGTCTGCAATTGTATAGTAAAGCTTGAGATCAAATTGCAGTCAAATTACCAAAGCACACTCACAGCATTAGACTGCATACATGCAGATAAGATAGCACACGCACGGTAAGACGGGCACACCAAACTTTTTGCTTAGAGCTTACGAATTAGGAGAATGTTTTAAGTACGTACAAGTGGCACAGTTCCACTTGAATACTGAATGCATAAATATCTTTCTGATTAGTCCATCAACTCAAAAAACCTTACAAAGAGTTTTCAATGCGGTGTGGTTTAGATCAATATGTTAAATTACCTCCTTGTAGGATCACACTACCCAAGTGTATACATATCGTTTCTTAATTTCAGAGGCAACAAATCCAACACTTTCAACCATCAAAATTATGAACAGGCTTTTGTAAAATAAATATAGAACCATAGGTTATTTCAAGTTAAAGCAAGTAATTATACCTTGTCATCTCCCTCCCTGATGTATCCTTTAACTTCCAAAATTCGAGCAAGACCTCTCCACCATAATATATCAGTGGTTAAAAACTTTTCAAACTGCGTATGGCCATCATATGAAAACAATTAAAACTTTTATTACATGAATTAGCAAAACAGAACATCCAACATAACACACAGTGAGAGATGACAATTATGTGTAGGTTCACCTGTTCCCTTATCTTTCCAACTAACATCTTAAGATTTGGCCTCTTTCCTAGTCTTCTATCTTTGGAGTCGAAATGTATATCATCATCATATGAACAATCCATGGAAAACCTACTTGCCTGAAAAATTAGCATCCATGTTGCATTAGCTTCTTTCCTCTAATGGAATATAAAACTACAATCTGTGGACCATGACAATTTCATATTCATCAAGCTTTGGAGCCAAAGGTCAAGTTTCCACAGAACCTGAGCTCTTACAGCTGAAGTAGATCCAGAAACTCCAAAAATAAAGCATTCTTTTAACCAATTTATCCTATTGAAACTTAAGCGAAAATCCAAGAGCCAATATTTTGATATAAATTCACATGTAAGACAGAGTTATTTGCAAGTGCATTTAGTATAAATTGAAACTATTCGACGTACATTATGGGCACCTATTGTTTGCAGTAAAATACAGGCCTCCTCTTTTAGATTCTTCCTTTCAGGTGGTCCTTCAATGCAGACATCACATCTGCATGAAAGGAGGTTCATCAAATAGTGACAATATGAAGGCTAACATGCATTAATTAATTACTCAAAAAAATTAACATATTACCAGAAAATACAGCCACATGATAATCCCTTGATTACAAAAGGAAGTGAATATGCTCATGCCATAAACAAGGTACCTCAATACCAGCTATTGGTTGAAAAAGAAATACATACAGGATCTCAAGTTTATCCTAATTTAGATTAATTTATCAGTTCAATTGATGCTAAAATATAATAAAACAGCAAGTAATTGAAACCAAACTTAACATACAAGAGACATTTCTGATGACTGAAATCCTCTCCAAAGTACTCCACAAGTGTCTTTGCTCGACAACATGAAGTATTCATTCCATATCTGCAAATATGTATTAGGATTCTGTACTAAAAAAAGACAAATAAAGGTTTAGTCACCAAAGCAAACCTGAAACAATCAGACAACATGATATATGCTTGTTTTGTCTGATCTTCACTTCTACGACTTGGCAAAAGAGATGGTATTCTTGCTAGGTTTGCATACAGAACTGATTATGAAATGGAGGAAAATATAAGATATAAGTGAAGCAAAAGAATTAAACAAGCACCCTACTAATTGTGTGCTTCAACGGATTAGCATGAGTTTAAAATCCAACAGAAAACTGAAAGAAGAACGAAGGAAAAATGCATCACAAGGTAAAAAATAAAAATTATATTGTGGTTTGGGTGTAATTAAACTTACTGCAATCTGCTAGTTTCCCATCTCGACCAGCCCGACCAGCTTCTTGGTAGTAAGCTTCCAAACTCTGATCAAATTACATAATTGATTATTTGAGATATCTCCAAAAGAATCGACAATTCAGGGAGTGAAAGAATCAAATATGGAATGCACAAGAAAATACCGATACTTGAATTCTAATTAATTGTCAGGAAAAATGTATTTGAAAAACAGACCTGTGGCCAACCATAGTGGATGATTCTTCTGACATTTGATTTGTCAATTCCCATTCCAAATGCTATTGTTGCAACAACAACCTGAAAAATGATAAACACAAATGTATACAAGTTATGTGACAAACCTTTTTGTAGTTCTGGAACGAAGGAAGTTGAAATTATGTACTAAACTCACAGGTAACATAGGAATAAAACAAGGATAAAAAACAATTCAGAGCTGTGTTAATATCACCAACCTTTTAAAGAAATTTGACTTGATTCTTTTTTCGGGGTTCATAATATAAGAAATTAAGCATTAATGACAAATTGACAATACAAAGACAAAGCCATGAGTAGATGTATAGCAAGCTGGACAGGGTTTCAAACACTCAAATTTGCAAAAAGGACTAAACAAACATGGTGGTGGGGCCTGGGGGTAATTCTGTACGAAAACAAGCCCAAAACTGAGAAAGGCATGAAAATCAGATAAAAAGAGGAAATGACAATTAGTCAGTTCTCTTTTAATGATCAGAGTTCCATGCAGGTGATCCTGGATGTTCATAATAATAGTTATGTGAATAGCACACCACAGATATAAGAAGTTGCAATGAATAATACATATAACTTAAATGTCTGAATCTACCACATAAAATTTCACTATTAAATGACCACATACCATAAATGATAACTGGCCAACTCAATTCAAATATAAAATATTGGTCCCCCATTTAAACCAAAAAAAAGACTGGTCAGGTTGGAAAATATCAAACTGAGACATCTATAATATTCTGCTTAGGCTCCAGATCCGTACCTCTATGGTATTTTCATGAAACTCTTTATGAACCCTTCTTAGATGCAATTTGGGCAGCTGGAGAAAGGAATTGAGCTCATAAATAAGTTTAAAACCCAACAATCAGCATAATTCAAATGGTGAACGGGGAATGTGCAGCAAACATTTCTTAGATAACAATGCAAAAGTAACTATCGAGCTTGGTTCAATGAAATCCACAGTAGAGAATGCCAGAATATAAAGTAAAACAGAAAGAAAATAAGTAAAATTTAGATTCTTCTGCTAGCTAGTACTTCAGGGGTCTTAGAATTGATAATTCTCTTGTCAATTTACATGATCAACCCTATAAATTTTCATCCTTTACAAACTTAAATGTCCATCTAATTTAACAAGATTGAGTATTATTTATAACTCATACCCCTGCATTATAAGCAGCAGCCTTCACACCAAACTTGCATAGATACTTCGCAATTCTCAGCGTTTCTTTTCTGGTGGGTACATATATAATTGTTGGTCCTTGTTCCAAAGGATCTTTAAGCATTTTGAGTCTCCCTTCTGGTTTCTTAGGTGGATCAATTGTCTCGGATAACACCCATTCCTTGGCAGGAGGTTGTACACAAAATTCACCACAGGTAACTGCATTTATAAAAAGTGATCCATACAAAAAATTAGAATCATAAATGTTCAACTAGATTGATTTTCTTTACTATTAGCACCAAAATTGCTTTTAGTTCTAAATTAAACATAACCAATTATATTTAATAAAGTCAGAAATAGCAGAAAGCTTAGTACCATCCCAGTCATCCACACTTGGAAAGACATCAACGTCATTTTCCAGGAACTCAACTGACAATTCTTTTCCTTTTATAAAATTGTCTGTGTTTCCTGAGTGTATTACATTAGTATCTCTATCAGCATAATCATCTTCATTGTCATCCACATCATAAGGAGAAACACTGTCTGTATCA
Source organism: Gastrolobium villosum (assembly GCA_032173675.1). Taxonomy (NCBI): domain Eukaryota; kingdom Viridiplantae; phylum Streptophyta; class Magnoliopsida; order Fabales; family Fabaceae; genus Gastrolobium; species Gastrolobium villosum. Next base: position 27,576 of record JAVKPL010004865.1, on the reverse strand, counting down.
GAGATTCTACTAGCATCAGGGCTATTGGAAACATGATCTGAATCATTTCCATCAATGTTTTGCTTTCTACTATATACTTTAATCAATGCATGAAAATCTTTCTCATAAGAAGCCGGTGATGTTCCACTATGCTTTACCTGCATGAAGCCACAGTGAATCTTGAGTAACAAGAAGAAGGAATGGTCAGAGATAAGTATGAGTTATAATCAACAAACTAACCATGAAGCGTAAATTAGAACGAAAAAATGATGTAAGAACAATATTTGTTTCTTTTGACATGCATAGTGATTTTAAAATGTCTTCTCGAACTCTGTTTGTAGCTGTAGCTGTCAAGGCCATCAGAGGTATATCAAATTTCAGGGATTTAAGCTTGCTAGTACTGAAATTTTTCCTCAGCACAGACAGTCGGCTGAAACAAGAGAAGAAATTTAAAAACAGGTCATACTTATGATAGTAGAATAAAGACATTTTACGCACAAAACAAAGACCAAAAGAAATATGTGTGATAATCAATCAAATCAACCAACAATTGATCTTCATTTCTTAGATATACAAAGCAAAAGTCATGATCATACACTAACTGATCCAGTTCATTTCCTATAGCCATAAACAATGAGGAAAAGGAAGGGATAAAACAGACCTGTAATCTGGACGGAAATCATGACCCCATTTGGAAACACAATGTACCTCATCGATTGCGAACAAAGCAATGCCACGACTTTCTGCAAGCTTCTGCAGTGGTTCAATCAATCTACATAGGATCATATTAAGGTTACCAAACATGACTACATGAGAAGAACCAAAGTGATGAAGACTTCTAAGAAACACAATGAGCTTCAAGGCCCCTAAACATACCTTAGGACTGTCTCTGGGCAAACATATATTACACTATACATGCCTCTCATTGCTTTCTGTTCAACAGTATTGTCAGGTTGCCCAGACCCAAGAAAGCAAGCACTGATTCCATGTCTTGCTAGATTTAAGCATTGGTCATGCATCAGGCTTATTAAGGGAGAAATCACAACCACCACTTTCCCAGTTAATAAAGCAGGAATCTGAAAGCACAGAGATTTCCCTGCCAAAACGTAATTATGAATAAAAACACAATAGCTACACAAGGAAGGCACAAACAGTTAGAAGATAAAGAACAAAACCAGATCCTGTTGCAGCCAGGACAAGACAGTCTCTATGAGCAACCCAAGCAGCAAGTGCTTCCTTTTGAAAAAATTTCAAAGATGAAAAACCAAAATGCTTTTGCAAGAGGTTACTAGCTCTTTGCTCCCAATCAGATTCAATATCCAAATCATCAGCTACAAGTGCATCATTGTGCTCCTTGAAGTCCTTGTGCTCTTCCACATCAACAACTACATCATTGTTCTTGTTCTTACTCTCTCTGACTTTATCAGTGGATTGGAAATGCTCAATTATCCTTGATTGTCGAACTTGACGGTTCAAGGGCAAAGCTCGTTTTTTGAGAGGCTTCCCATTATGTGTGTGAATTTTGGAATTGTGGGTAGTGGATGTTTCTGCTTCAGAGCTAGTTCTATTCAAGATATGCTCCACAGCGCTGGTAATAGATGGACCCACTACTTTTATGGCTTCTAGAATATTGGAATACTCGAAACCCATTTCGACCATTTCTGCAATGACTTGGTCGGAAGATATGTTGTTGTTGTTGTTGTTGGCATCATCCATTGCATTCCTAGGTCAAACAAAAAAATCTCACAGACTTAGAACAATGCCGAAATCATGAATTGGAAATAAGAAAGATACCCTTTTGTTTTGGGGAATGAGGGGAAAAATTCGAACTGGATTTGAATTAAGAGAGAGAGGTTCAGATTCCGAAGTCAGATCAATCCCGCCAAATCTTCTTGAGGAGAGACGAGAGACAACAATACAACAGGATTTTTGATCAATTTTACAGTTCAGGGAAAAACCACTTCTAAACGACGCCGTCTGACCTTCTCTCTATACTATAACGAGATTATTCATGAATTACTACTATACAAAATTTATTATTGCATTGAGGGTGTGAATCCAGAAAATAAAAAACAGGGATAAACGTCTCTTGTAATCATAAAAGAAGAAAAATTGTATCTCATCTCATCCAAGTTTAAAATGATATTGTTTTGGATTTTAAAAGAAAAGAAAAAAACAGAGAAAAAAAAATTAAGTTACCTCTTGCAATCTTAAAACGATATAAGAATATTTTGAAAATAAAAATTTGTGTTATAAATTTTACTTAAATATTTTGCATTTTTTTCCCAGAATCCCAAAATAATATTATTTTGGATTATTTTATGATTAATTTTATTACAAAAGAAATGTTAATCTAAAAAAATATAGGATATTTTTTTAAAAAAAATATGATATAAAAGGAAAGTAAAATTTCCAAAGTATCTTACCTTTTTTCACAAATCCCAAAATAATATCATTTTAAAATTGATCAAGATAATTTTATTTCAGGTTCAAGAAATTTATTTTTTTTCCAAAAAAATAATATAATAATAGTGGAAGATTCCTCCACAGGACTTGAAACGAATGAATTGAATAACATGAATATGTGACTTACCAAAAAAAAAAAAAAGAATAACATGAATATGTGAATAAATAAAAAAGTTCTTACGTCTAGCATGGTAACGAGTAGGAAAAAGTGTTTAGGGAAAAAGAGAAATTATCCAATTTTAACGTCACAAAGAGGTTAACAATACTTACAAATCACTCAACCCTTGTTATTTACATAACCAAGTGAAATAAAGAAAAAGAAAAGGCTGCTGTTCCAGTTATTTGAGATTGGTTTGATTGTGTTTTTTTTTTTTTCTTAAAATTATTTTGAAAAATTGTCCCTGAAATATTTTTTTTATTTTGAAAATTAAAAGTCAAAATAAAAAATAAAAATACCAGGAATATTTCTCTAAAATTGATTTTAAAAATTAAAAAAAGATATAAAATAATGCCGTTATATGAAAATATATATATAGAATTTTTTTTTCCTTTTTTCTCTTTCTATTTTTTTTTCTTTTTGTACAGAAGAAATGTGTACAACATATTTGTATGGAAAAAAAATTCGGATAACAATTTTTCAAGCTGTAGAGAGTAGTCCATTCATGATAATTAAAATCTCAATTTATCACTACGACTTCATATTTTTACAATTTTTTTATCAAAATAATTTTATCAATATTCCAAACACTTTTATATTTTTATGATATACAATTTTTTATCCCCTTTCCAATTTTACATAAAATCTCAATTTTAACTACTTTGTATCCAATCTCAAAAAGGTCTTAATCACTCCTTGAGAACAAGGAGAAAATTCCTGATCAAAGTTCCATCAGTTCCATGTGATTAGGGAAGAAAGTCCCAAAAGATTCCAAAACTCAATAAAAATGGAAATAAAGACACAGGAAAATTATATTTTGTTTACAATTTCTTACAATTAAATTTTAATCGTTGATTTTTATCAATCTTATTATTATAATTTATTGAAACTTAATAAATAATTAAAAATGTGAAGCAATAAATTATCACTGTTAGATTTATAAAAATCGACAATTAAAATTTATTTGTAAGTGATTATAAATGTTAGAGAATAATATAAATCATTAAAAAGTCTTCATCCATCGCCTTAAAATTGTGTTGAAGTAATTCTTTCCATGCAGATCAGGAGCTCGATCTCACTACCCCTCACTTGTAGAATTAAATAAACATAAGCTAAAACCAAAAAAAAATTTGGATCTATGCAATATCCACATTTCAAGCCCAAAGGACTTTTACGTAAGGAAATATATTAGAGAATAATATAAAGGAAAAAATATTTATGCAATTAATGCAGATAAGTTATCTGCCTTTATTCCCAAAACAACGTCGTTTTGGGATTAAAATCTTAAAAAATTATAAATATAAAGACCATTATAACCTTTAAATAAATTAAAATTACAAAAATATGCTTTAAAATTTTGACTTACTATTAGTAACTGAGAAAAAACGAACCCTAATATAAATCATTATACATTTTGGATAAAGAATATATAATCATTAAAAAAAGCATTCACCCAACGAACCTTAAGATCTTGGGTTAAAATGATTTTTTAAATTGTATCAAAGTTTAAATGACTATAAGGTCACAAATTCGATCCCTCACCCTCTATTTGTGGAATTAAAATAAGCACAAAGTAAACTAAAAAAAAATTGAGCCAAGAATGTATTTTAAAAAATAATATAAACTGTTAAAAAAATCTTCATCTAATGTTTTAAAATTTTGGATTGAAATGATTCTTTTATAATCATAAAGTTACACTCAAGCTGTTTGAAAAATTCAATTTCTATGAACACAAAGTTACACTCAAGCTGTTTGAAAAATTCAATTTCTATGAACACAAGAGATAGTCTTAGTCTTAAGTATAATCTATCTGAAAGGAGCAAGAGGGTTTGGGTTGCGGGTAGCTTTAGACCTTCTAAGCTCTTTTACACACATTTCCTAAGAAAATCTCTCACTATGACAAATATTCTAAGCTCTTTACACCTGATATACAATGTATTTATTACCATCCAACAATAAATAATAACAAAATATAAAATCCAGAATTTTCACCAAAAATAAAATATATAATCCAGAATTTATGACTTAACGAATTCTAAAAAATGTAGCTAATAGACTCGTAATAGCTTCAGAATGCTCGGAGTTCCAAAATAGATAAAGGAAAGACATCCTATCCAAAAAAGAGGGCTATCAAAATATGCTATGGAAAAATGTACAACTCCTAGCAGCTTGCTACTAGGCTGCCTAGTGATCTGCATGGAAAAATAAAAATAAGAGTCACACGAGGGCAAAATAATTACAATGAAAAAAAAAAAAAAAAATACGCACGAGTGCTTTATCCTTTTAACAGCTTAGCCATAAACATATTCAAACAATGAAAAAAAAAATATAAACAAAATCAACAATGTAGATATATGAATAAAAAATAAAGAAAATTTAGAATGATGTAATAAATCATAAGTTTAATATAATGCATATCACACATGACAGAATCAAACAATGGCGGTTCCACCTCGTTGATAATCCTCTCCTCCTAAGGGTGGCCTTTTCCTTAGGGCTGACTCCATATAACAGGCAATCATTTCCTTTCTCAAATCATATCATCGGGACGTCTTCATCTCATTGATAGCCCTCTCCTCAAAAGGCAGCCTCTCTCTTGAGACGGCTCCATCTAACGGATATCTGTCACCTCTCGGAATAAATATCTATATACAATTAGGTGCACCTAGACCGTTACCCTCGCCAACGACTATGGGATTCTAACATGGACCCCCCAAAAAATTATTTTAACAAAGCAACCTTTACCTCATAAATTCATTTCCAAGATAAATACAAATTCTGAAATCTCAACATTTTGAATTAAATACTTCATAATAAAATTCATATCCAAATTTTATAAAATAATTACAAATGTCAAAAATAATAAATATAATGCCATTGTATAAAAATCCATATCCGGTATTTCAAAATGCACAAATTTGACCAATCACATTTTAAAATATTTGTTTCCCCATGCATTTAATCAACATTAACAACACCTTTATCTCTATGCATTTGATATTAAACAATAATAATACAATAAAACTCCAAAGATACTCACAGCTCTAAGGAACCAACTAAAGCACTTCTAATTATTCTAGGTAGGTAACTAAGCTATGTTTTAGCCAAACATGAGCATCACAAATATTTTAACAATGGCTTAGAATTATTTAAGAGTAAAATAACAAAAGATAATAAAGATAGATAAAAATCCTAAATTTAGTCTCAAAGCTCAAGAATACAACTACATTAAGCAAACTCATACAAATTTATAGATTTTCTCAAAGCTTTAGATAATGGATTTACCTCAAAAGAATCAGAAAAATCAAATCTTGAGATATGGGTTGCTCCCTTTCTCAACTCTAAAGGTCACCCCAAAGAATCTACCTACAAGAGAAAGGAATGGGTAGGAGTTTAAAGTTCTATCAAGTTCTCAAAAGGATGCTCGAAATTTTTCTTTTTGTGTGGAAGAAGAAGCAAGTATGGAGAAGAAAGAACGTTGAATAGGGTAAGAGGAGAAGAAAGATGGGGTTCTTCCATGACCCCTTTCAATCTTTAATACATAGGTTTTTTTTTAATGACCAATTTGTCCCCTTTTTAAAAATAAACGGTGCATTTCGTTCTCACCACCTTAAATAAATATAGTCTTATACTAACCTTATGTATCAAACAAGTCAGGGTACTTCTCACGCATTGTATCTTCAGGCTCCCAAGTTGTCTCTGACGGTCCTCGCCAAACAACCTTAACTGAAACCATATCCTTAGAACGCAATCGCTTTACTTGTCTATCTACTATGTCAACTGGTTGCCCTGCAAAAGATAAATGCTCATCTAAGTGCACATCTTCATGGATGATGATGATGGATGAATTCACTTCTAGGTGCCAATAAGTAAATCGGATATTTTAATAACTAGATAAGATGACCTTTACATATCACTTATATTTTGAGAGTTTTGCTGCCAATCTACCTCGAGGAGTCGTCAAATCAGGTTGCACTTTCTTAGCTTTTTTCTTTTGTTGCTTTTTGGAGCTTTGCAGCATCCTTGTCTTTCTATTGACTTGCATTCTTTCCGGGCGCTGGCTACGGATCTCAGGATCAGACCAACCTTCTCCCCATTCTGAGAATGACGAATATGATTTGCTAGTTTCACTTGCAAGCAACATATCTGCCTCAGGGTAAACATAGAAAGCTTCCTCACTCATGGACTTTACAAATTTCAATCCCAATTCTGTTGGCTCCGGGTATTTTATCTGAACATGGGTCTGCAATTGTATAGTAAAGCTTGAGATCAAATTGCAGTCAAATTACCAAAGCACACTCACGGCATTAGACTGCATACATGCAGATAAGATAGCACATGCATGGTAAAGACAGGCACACCATACTTTTGCTTGGAGCTTAGGACTTTGGAGAATGTTTTAAGAACATACAAGTGGCACAGTTCCACTTGAATACTGAATGCATAAATATCTTTCTGATTAGTCCATAAATTCAAAACACCTTACAAAGAGTTTTCAATGCGGTGTGGTTTAGATCAATATGTTAAATTTCCTCCTTGTAGGATCACACTGCTCAAGTGTATGCATATCATTTCTTAATTTTCAGAGGCAACAAGTCCAACACTTTCAACCGTGAAATTTATGAACACGCTTTTGTAATATAAATATAGAAGCATAGGTTATTTCTCGTTTAAGCTAGTCGTTATTATACCTTGTCATCTCCCTCCCTGATGTATCCTTTAACTTCCAAAATTCGAGCAAGACCTCTCCACCATAATATATCAGTGGTTAAAAACTCTTCAAACTGCATATGCCCATCATATGAAAACAATTAAAACTTTTGTTACATGAATTAACAAAACAGAACATCCAACATAACACACAGTGAGAGATGACAATTATGTGTAGGTTCACCTGTTCCCTTATCTTTCCAACTAACATCTTAAGACTAGGCCTCTTTCCTAGTCTTCTATCTTTGGAGTCGAAATGTATATCATCATCATATGAACAATCCATGGAAAACCTACATGCCTGAAAAATTAGCATCCATGTTGCATTAGCTTCTTTCCTCTAATGGAATATAAAAACTACAATCTGCGGACCATGACAATTTCATATTCATCAAGCTTTGGAGCCAAAGGTCAAGTTTCCACAGAACCTGAGCTCTACAGCATTCTTTTAACCAATTTATCCTATTGAAACTTAACCCAGACAAATAGACACACAGAATACCCATGGTGGAGGATGAGGTACATATGTTTGAAAAACATGCTGCAAACATCCAAGAGCCAATATTGAGAGAGGTTATACCTATAATATTTTTTTCCCTTACAATCACTTTTATGATTGTGGGATAAAAACAAATCAACAGTTACAAAAAGACATTAAATGAAAGCCGTTAATTTGATTTTAATCCAACAATCATAAAAGTGGTTGGTTGCAAGAGGTTGTAAAGGAAAAGAAGTTGTGACTTGTAAGTATAACCTCTCTCGCCAACATTTTGATATATAAAATCATAGGTTAGACAGAACTATTTGCAGGTGAATTTGGTATAAATTGAAACTATTCGACGTACATTATGGGCACCTATAGTTTGCAGAAAATTACAGGCCTCCTCTTTCAGATTCTGCTTTTCAGGTGGTCCATTAATGCACACATCACATCTGCATGAAAGGAGGTTCATCAAAAAGTGACAAAATGATCGCTAACATGCATTAATTAATTACTCAAAAAAATTAACATACTACCAGAAAATACAGCCACAGGATAATCCCTTGATTACAAAAGGAAGCGAATATGCTCATGCAATAAACAAGGTAACTCAATACCAGCTATTGGTTGAAATAGAAAGACATACAGGATCTCAAGCTTATCCTAATTTAGAAAAAAAATTCACTTCAATTGATGCCAAAATATAATAAAACAGCAAAGGAATTGAAACCAAACTTTACATACAAGAGACATTTCTGATGACTGAAATCCTCTCCAAAGTACTCCACAAGGGTCTTTGCTCGACAACATGAAGTATTCATTCCATATCTGCAAATATGCATTAGAATTCTGTACTAAAAAAAGACAAATAAAGATTTATTCACCGAAGCAAACCTGAAACAATCAGACAACATTATATATGCTTGTTTTGTCTGATCTTCACTTCTACGACTTGGCAAAAGAAATGGTATTGTCGCTAGGTTTGCATACAGAACTGATTATGAAAAGGAGGAAAATATAAAATATAAGCGGTGCAAAAGAATTAAACTAGAAACCTACTAAATATGTGCATCAACGTGGTAACATGAGTTTAAAATCCAACAGAAAACTGAAAGAAGAACAAAGGAAAAATGCATCACAAGGTAAAAAATAAAAATTATATTGTGGTTTGGGTGTAATTAAACTTACTGCAATCTGCTAGTTTCCCATCTCGACCAGCCCGACCAGCTTCTTGGTAGTAGGCTTCCAAACTCTGATCAAATTACATATTTGATTATTTGAGATATCTCCAAAAGAATTGACAATTCAGGGAGTGAAAGAATCGAATATGGAATGCACAAGAAAATACTGATGCTTCAATTCTAATTAACTATGTCAGGAAAATGTGTTTGAAAACAGACCTGTGGCCAACCATAGTGAATGATTCTTCTGACATTCGCTTTGTCAATTCCCATTCCAAATGCTACTGTTGCAACAACAACCTGAAAAATGATAAAACACAAATATACAAGTTATCAGACAAACTTTTTTATTGCTCTCGAACGAAGGAAATAGTTGAAACTATGTACTAAACTCACAGGTAACATAGGAATAAACAAGGATAAAAAACAATTCAGAGCCATGTGTTAATATCACCAACCTTTAAAGAAATTTTACTCGATTTTTTATTTCAGGGTAGATAATATAAGAAATTAGCAGTAATGACAACAATTACAAAGATAAAGCCATGATTAGATGTATAACAGGTTGGGTAAGGTTTCAAACACCCAAAGTTGGAAAAAGGACTAAATAAACATGTTTTTTTTTTTTTTGTTAGGGCGCGCGATAATATCAAACTGAGACATCTATAATATTCTGCTTAGGCTCCAGATCCGTACCTCTAAAGTATTTTCATGAAACTCTTTATGAATCCTTCTTAGATCCAATTGGGGCAGCTGGAGAAAGAAATTGAGCTCATAAATTAGTTTAAAACCCAACAATCAGCATAATGCAAATGTTGAAAGGGGAATGTGCAGCAAACATTTCTTAGATAATAATGCAAAAGCAACTATCGAGCTTGGTTCAATGAAATCCACAGTAGAGAATGCCAGAATATAAAGTAAAACAGAAAGAAAATAACAAGTAAAATTTTGATTCTTCTGCTAGCTAGTACTTCATGGGGTCTTAGAATTGATAATTCTCTTGTCAATTGACATGATCAACCTGATAAAATTTAATCCATTTCAAATTTAAATGTCCATCTAATTTAAGAAGATTGAGTATTATTTATAACCCTTACCCCTGCATTATAAGCAGCAGCCTTTACACCAAACTCGCATAGATACTTCGCAATTATCAGCGTTTCATTTCTGGTGGGTACATATATAATTGTTGGTCCTTGTTCCAAAGGCTCTTTAAGCATTTTGAGTCTCCCTTCTGGTTTCTTAGGTAGATCAATTGTCTCGGATAACACCCATTCCTTGGCAGGAGGTTGTACACAAAACTCATCACAGGTAACCGCATTTATAAAATCATTTCCATCAATATTTTTCTTTCTACCGTATACTTTAATCAATTCATGAAAATCTTTCTCATAATAAGCCGGTGATGTTCCACTGTGCTTTACCTGTACGAAGCCAAAATGAATCTTGAGTAACAAGAAGAAGGAATGGTCACAGATAAGTATGAGTTATAATCAACAAACTAACCATGAAGCGTAAATTAGATCGAAAAAATGATGTAAGAACAATATTTGTTTCTTTTGACATGCATAGTGATTTTAAAATGTCTTCTCGAACTCTGTTTGTAGCTGTAGCTGTCAAGGCCATCAGAGGTATATCAAACTTCAGGGATTTTAGCTTGCTAGTACTGAAATTTTCCCTCAGGACAGACAGTTGGCTGAAACAAGAGAAGAAATTTAAAAACAGGTCATACTTATAATAGTAGAATAAAGACATTTGAGAAATTGTGTTACGCGCAAAACAAAGTCCAAAAGAAATATGTGTGATAATCAATCAAATCAACCAACAATTGATCTTCATTTCTTCGATAAACAAACCAAAAGTCATGATCATACACTAACTGATAAAACCCTAACGCGTCGTGTCCGACACATCCCGACACTTCAACACGAATCGTATAAACTCAAAAAAAATGGTTCAGAAGTTGAGTTGCATTGAGTTTTTAGTTCCAACTATTAGATTCATTGGATTATAATTACCGTTTTATTGAGTTTAATATAAATATTTAGGATATCTTATGTTTCTTTATAAAATTGATGGGTATTATACGCTTAACCTCATTTTTTTTGTTAAATTATTGAATATTAAATATAATACACTACATAATTAAAAATATTATTTAATATCCTAACATGTCAAAATCATTTTGTAGAATTAACGCGTCGAAGTGTTGTTTTGTGTCACGTGTCCCGTGTCGGTGCTAGGTAGGATAAAACAGACCTGTAGTTTGGACGGAAATCATGACCCCATTTGGAAACACAATGTGCCTCATCAATTGCGAATAAAGCAATGCCACGACTTTCTGCAAGCTTCTGCAGTGGTTCAATCAATCTGCATATGATCATATTAAGGTTATCAAACAAGACTACATGAGAAGAACAAAAATGATGAAAACTTCTAAGAAACACAATGAGCTTCAAGGCTTCTAACCACACCTTAGGACTGTCTCTGGGCAAACATATATTACACTATACATGCCTCTCATTGCTTTCTGTTCAACAGTATCGTCAAGTTGCCCAGACCCAAGAAAGCAAGCACTGACTCCATGTCTTGCTAGCTTTAAGCATTGGTCATTCATCAAGCTTATTAAGGGAGAAATCACAACCACCACTTTCCCAGTTAATAAAGCAGGAATCTGAAAGCATAGAGATTTCCCTGCCAAAACGTAATTATGAATAAAAACACAATAGCTACACAAGGAAGGCACAAACAGTTAGAAGATAAAGAACAAAACCAGATCCTGTTGCAGCCAGAACAAGACAGTCTCTATGAGCAACCCAAGCAGCAAGAGCTTCCTTCTGAAAAAATTTCAAGGATGAAAAACCAAAATGCTTTTGCAAGAGGTTGCTAGCTCTTTGCTCCCAATCAGATTCAATATCCAAATCTTTGCTCTTTGTGATTTTATCAGTGGATTGGAAATGCTTGAGTCTCTTCGATTTTCCAACTTGACGGGACAAGGGCAAAGCTCGTTTTTTGAGAGGCTTCCCATGATGTTTGTGAATTTTGGAAATGTGGGTAGTGGATGCTTCTGCTTCAGAGCTAGTTCTATTCAATATATGCTCCTCAGCGCTGGTAATAGATTGACCCTTTACTTTTATGGCTTTTTCCAGAATATTGGAATACTCGGAACCACTTTCGACCATTTCTGCAATGACTTGGTTGGAAGATGTTTTGTTGTTGTTGGCATCATCCATTGCACTCCTAGGTCAAACAAAAAATCCCAGAGACTTAGAACAATGCCGATATCATGAATTGGAAATAAGAAAGATACCCTTTGTTTTTGGGGAATGAGGGTGGGAAAAATCAAAACTGGAATAGAATTATGAGGGAGAGGGTTAGAATCAATCCCGCCAAATCTTCTTGAGGAGGGAAAACAATACAACAAGATTTTTGTCAATTTCACTGTTCAGGAAAAGCCACCTCTAAACGACGCCGCCTGACCTTCTCTCTATTAGAAGTGTAAATGGGCCCGCTTGGTTAACAGGCTTACGGCCCGGCCAACATCGTACTAGACTCGGTCTATTATATATTTATGAATTTATCATCTATAATTTAACATGATTAAAATTTTTTTTCTACACTCACAGTATTTTGTGGGGCCCACAGTAAAAAAAAAACTGACATGCAAAACGAATATCTATAACATAACACAAACATTTTTCCTACTACATAACTCTTATAAAACCCTATATTTATATATAACCAAATAGAATAAACTAAGGTTTCAAAAAAATTTATTTAGAAAATAGGTTATAAGTTTTTTTTTTTACATACCGGATCTATTAGCTATAGGTCAGTCTATATTATATTATTTATTTTAAATAAATTATTTTTTTAAATAAATTATTTATTTTAATGATTTTGAATAAAAGTAATATTATTTCAATTATATTTTTTAATTATTAAATGTCTAATAGGCTTAAACAAACTAAGGTCTAAGTCAAAGTTTTTTTTTTTAGGGTCAGATCAGACTTGTAATTTGGGCCTACACAAGATTAACAGATCATGCCAAACCTAAATTATTTTACACTAACCTAATCTATTTAAAGCAAAGTCTTGCTAAGCCCGGCCTAGATAATGCATGAATTATAAAAATTATACAATTGAGGGTGTGAAACCAAAAAATGAAAGAAAAAAAAATACATATTAATTTTAGGTTCATTTTTTCTGAGGTCAATGTAGATGTTATTTACATTGAACCCAAAATGATGTTGTTTTGAGACACAAATGTAGGTATTTTTGTAATTATAATTTACTTCAGGGTTATAATAGTATTTTTCATTATAATTATTTAACTTTTCAATTCAAAACGACTTCGTTTTGCCAGCGAATATAGATAATTTATCTACATTCATTATATAAACATTAATTACATTAACTTTTCTCATATACATAAAATTAATGGGCTATAAGTTTAAAATGACATTATTTTGGGATTTGAGAAAAAATATTAAATATTTTTATAAAATTTATAATATAAAAAATAAAATAGAAATTCAAAATAGCCGTTTTTTCTTTTTCTAAATCTTAAACGATATTATTTTGGGTTGCTGAAAATGATTTTATCTCTTAATACAAGAGAAATAATTTTGTTAAAAAAAATACAATAATAGTGAAAGATTGGTTCCTATAGTAGGTTGTGCAGAACTTGAAACGGATTAATGGAATAATATGAATCGGTGTATAAATAAAAAGATTCTTACATCTAACATGATAACTAGTAAAAAAAGGTTTAGGAAAAAAGAGATATTATCCAATTTTAACGTCACAAAAAGGATAACAATACTTACAAATCACACAACCCTTGTTATGTTATATTGGTTGATTCAAATAACCTAATTGTAAATAAATCCATTGTTATTTACATAACCAATTGAAAAAAAGAAAAAGAAAAGGCTAGTGCTCCAGTTATTTGTATTCTTGCTACAGAATATTTTTATATTTTCACTTCTCATCTTTCTTAAATGACCAAAAAAAAATGATAGAATAATTTCTTTTATTTTTACTCTTATTCTGTTTTTTTTTTCATAAAAGAAATGTGAACAACATATTTTGTAGAAAAAAAAAAAACATTAGGATAACAATTTTTCAAAGCTTTAAAGAGTGGTCCACTAACACTCAAAAAGGTCTTAATCACTCGTTGAGAACAAGGAGAAAAGTCCTAATCAAAGTTCCATGTGATTAGGGAAAAAAGTCCAAAAGATTCCAAAACTCAATAAAAATCGAAATAAAGTTACACTCAAAGCTGTTTGAGAAAATTTCAATTTCTATGAACACACGAGATAGTCTTAGTCTTAATCTTAAGTCTAATCTATCTGAAAGGAGCAAGAGGATTTGGGCTGCGTGTAGCTTTAGATCTTCTAAGCTCTTTACACACATTATCTAACATGCCCAGAAAATCTCTCACTATAACAAATATTCTAAGTAGGTTTGCATCTTCTTTGCTCACATCCCCATGAAAATATTCTGTAATCTCTTTCACACGTGCTAGCACTCTATCTTCATCCCCTTGCAACTCCTTCAGGTTTCTATCTGCATAGTTTAGGAAGCACTTCATCGAGTTTACAAAGTTCATGCATCTTTCATCCTTATGTAACTCCTTGTCCACTAGATGTTGTAGCTTAGCCATTCCATCTGAAAGGTTTGACACAGAGTTTGCAAGAACATCCAAGTCAATTGTTGCTGTTTTCTTTACATTGTATAATTCAGTGCTAAGACCAGAAACTAGTTCTAGTCCCATCCTTCTATAATCTTCTTCCTTCTCTTCCTCCGTTCTGTTCTTACTTTTCTGGCTTATTTTCCCCATAATGCTATCTGAAACTTTGATCCCTTCTGAACGAACAATCTCTTGAACAACAAAATGTAGTAAGGTAGTTTTCCCATCAGTTCCTTTAACATCTGCAAGCTTGAGAAGGGCATCGAGTTTGAATGCTCTAGCACCTCCTCTGATTGTTCCAACATTCATACGGTTTCCTGTTTTTAAAACTGTTTCTAGTAACTTCGAGAAGAGCCTGCTTGATCTTAGTTCCTTGCATGCTTCCTGGTGGGGCCATTCAACAACAAAAAAACTCAATTATTATCATTATTTTCAAAGGTTTTAAAAAGGTTTGGTTTGGTGGCAACCTCAAGCATTGAAAATGAGTTCCTGAGGTGAACAACTTCATCATCAAAAGTCTCTCTATAAAGCATGCCTTCTACTCGTTCAAAGGCAAATGGCACGCTAAGCATTGCTCTCACAAACTTTTCTGCGGACCCCAATTCATTAATGTTGCCTTTATAATTGAAAAGCTTAGCTTCTTCTTCCTTGGTGGGTACCATCTTCGCTAATGCCTCTAGTTGTTGCAAAGACAAGCCCTTCCCTGGTTTTCAAAACTATTTAATAAGACCCTTGACAACATTAATTTGATCATTCAATTGTCTTCAGCATATGGTATAAATGCACATGAATAGTAAAAGTTGGTGAGCAATTTTATTAAATTATTACTTTTGAGTGATTGGATACTTTGTCTCATGAGTATAGTACAGTTATATATGGTGAAGTTTGGAACATGTTCAACAATAATTTAAGGGGACATTTTTTTTTCTCAATAAATGTTCATAATTGAAGAGCTTTTACCTTGTATTAAGGCTTCGCATACATACTCAGCTGTCGCATTCAGAGCTTTTGAGAGTATTGTAATGTTCTGCAACCGTTTTGGTTCAAGTACATGCTTGCTTGGAGACGGGCTTTTGTTCTTTGTCTCATCATTCTTAATTGAATTTTGTAAATTGTAACCAAAAAGTGACTCTATCATTTCCTCATCCAACCTGATCAAAATTCATAATGTGCTTAAACTGTGATAGAAAAAAAATATAATAAAGAAAGTGAAAAAATATTGCTAATACTAATGAAGTTGATCTTACTCGAATGAGCTTGATCGTAGCTTATCCCAAACCATTGTGCCATTTGGTGCAGCTCTTACTTTGTCCCAGTGAAGTGGTTTAAGTTTTGGAAGAGGTGCACCATCTTTACCTAGTGTGGTAAATTGAGGGATTTGAGATGGTGGAGGAGGTGGGGTTTTGGCACTGTTGCTATTGGCTTTTAGAAATGGAGGTGGGCATGGTGGTGGGGGAATGCTTGGAGGAGATTTTGTAGGGGTAGATGGTGGAGGTGGAGAAAGTGATTCTTTTTCTGGGCTTTGATTTGATCCTGAAAAAGTGTCTGAATTTCTAGGAGATGATAAATTATGAGATGTCAATGAAAGTGGAGAGTGAGAGGAAACTCTAGATGAAGAAGTAAGAGAATGCAAAGAAAACAATGGCATTGGCAGGGGAGGAGGTGGTGGAGGAGGTGAAGGAGGTGGAAGGGAAATGGAGATAGAGGTCTCAATCTCTTGCTCTTCATGTTTTGGACTATATGGTGATTTTTGAGATTGTATATTTGAGATTTGAGGAGAACTAGGAATTTGGTTAGCTAAAAAACTTGAATTTTGAGGGGACAAAGAAATTGTGTCACTCAGGCTTTCAGCTGAAGCACTTTCAGCATTTGAAAGTCTTGTATTTGATTGTGAATCAATGATGGAATGAAAGCTTTCATTATCTGATGAATGGCAATCTTCAGGGATAATTTTATCTCCATCAGCATCAGATTCAGGTTCACTTTTTACTGATTCCACATCTTCATGAACAGGTACAATTTCCTTAGTGGAAGAACTGCTAACATTCTCATATTCTGAACCATTCTTACTAGTCTTTTTCAAGGTGCAAGGGTGTTGCTCTAAATCATCACCTAAAGCATTAAGATAAAACAGATCTAACCCTGAGTTTAAACTCACCTTGTTTGATGAACTTTGATAAGTACCTCTAGTTCCTTCATCCTTGCTACATAGTGGCATTGTCTTTTTGGGTGGTTTCTTTTTGTGGTTTGTGAATTTCCTCCAGACCAAGATTAACACACAAGCACCAATGAATGTAGCAATTCCTACAGATACAAGAACAGCTACTAGTATTCTTCTAGATTTGCCTTCATCTTCACGGTGAGTTTTGTTAAGTGGAGGGTTGTTCCAATGAGAGTGATGTCGTGGATGATGGGAATGAGGATGCACGTGTGGTACTGGAGAAGGAGCTGGAGACTCAGCTTCAATGTTGGGTGATACTGATGGAGAAGGTGAAGGGGAGAGAAACTCAGAATCACCATTGGATGGTGGAACTTTGGTGTGGAAACTCTTGAGTCCAAGCAAAGATCTAAACTTTTCAACTATCAAAGCTTGCTTCTCTTCATTCTCATCAAGTCCTGAGATTTTCTTAATCTGGTTTTCATTTTCTTGTTCATTCTTCCCCTCCATGAAATGAATCTCCTTAAGGCCAGGAACGTGGAAGCTGAGAATGTGAGTTCCTTGTGATGATAAGAACATCAAAAGGGTAATGATGATGATCATGGGAAGAAGAAGCTCAGAACAACCACCCATGTTTTTCCAACTAAAAAGTCATCAAGACATCAATGCAGCTTTCCTCTTATAAACACTTCTTTCCATTTTGTAGCATTGATTTTTAAGGGAAACAAAAAAAGAAAAGAAAAAAAGAATTGTCATTTGGGTGGTGCTGGTGATGTGTGTGGAAGATCTGGAACAGTGTCTTTAATGCTACTCCAAGGAACCCCTGAACCTTGCAGTTGTGTAGTTGTACTGGACCTTCTTTACTTCCCTGTTCATACACTCTTATCTCTTCTCACCATAATCAATTCTACCCTACAATATACACTGTTATAATGCTTAACACTGTTTGGGAAAATCTTTCCCTACTTACACTTTGACTTAACCTTTTTTGTCTTATATGCTTTTCTAAGGTGTTTTGTCAGAAAAGTGAAGTTAGTGGGTTATTCTCCCGCTCCTTGTTATCAAAAAACACTCCAATATCCTCTTACTTTTTAGCGTTAAGTTAAGGATTCAAAAGCTCAGTGTTTGAGAATTGAGACATGATCTTTGAAGTTGGATAAAACTTTTTAGTAGCTAAAAGTTATTTAATCAAAACCAATGTAAAAGTAGATAGTGGGTCCCGTTTTGTTGGACTTGCCTAACACTATACGGGTGATTCTATAAGATTTCTCCAACCCAGTTGTTGTAAATAAAGAAAAGAGAGATCCGTAAGGTGGGGACAACTGGCCCCTCACCTTAGAAAACTTTAGGTAAATCATGTTGAGGTAGGATATTCTTATAAATTATAATTAAAGAATAAATATTTTTACTACTAATTTATTACTATTATGATATAATTATGTATTTTGAAGAGTATATTAAAAATTATTTTATTTTATTTTAGAAATTTTTTATAAATTGTCGACTAAAAAATAGGATCTAAAGGTGATTATAACGATAGTATATTGGTAGTAAAAATATCCTACCTCCATAATATTTATAATAAATTGATGAATTTAATGAGTAAGATTTATAGCGTCCATTGAAATTTAAAGACTTTATGTGAGATTTATTAGACTGATAAATATAATATTTTTTCTTCGTTATTATTTTTGGGAGGGGTTTAAAATTTTAACTTTGAGATTTGTCTGAATCGTCAAAGCGATGAATCGATTGGAATATCTGATATATATATATGGTCATGATTATTTTACACCAGTGTAAGTTACACTTTTAATTTTGTCCGTTAATCTCACTTATATCTAAGGGCTTAAATCTTTTAGTAATGTGAGTCATTGGATACAAGTGGATCAATGGTTAAAATTCGAAGTGGGAGAGTAGAACTCTTACACCGTGAAATGAAGTATCTCCCCTATATATATATATATATATATATATATATAATATTTTCGATTCACCTAATTAAATATGCTGATTCTGCGCAGAAACTTTTCCCCAACATCTCACGTGTAGATATATATATGCAAGGCTAAAAGCAAGAAGATGATTGTGTAATAATGAGAGGTTAGAAAGACCATTAGTCTTCTTTCCTTATGTTTTTACTAGGTTCGGTCATATGTTTTATTAAAAAAATAATCTTAATATTATAACTATATACTGTTATTAATGTATAATTAAAAACGGATCGCATAATAAAAATCTCGTTCCTACGACATAATATTTGTATCTTTCTTATTATTATTATTATTGATTATACACTCTCAAGTCTGTTTTTGTCATTCTTTTAAGGTTATCCACGATTTTGGTTGGAAGGATGTTGATATAAAAAAAAATATCAAATGGATTAGACTCCGGTGTTCTTACATTAACCACTTGAGAGGCTCATAACGCACTAACTGCAGAGAGAGAAAGGGTTGGGGGGGAGGGGAACAATTTTCTATGGTCAAATTAACAACAGCATACATCCAACCATGAAGAATGCTCTGGTCTTGACAGCTGCTTGCAAAAACTGCTATGTGTCTCATTCCCATTATTTTTGTTGCTATGGCATTCATGAACCTAATTCAACTGTGTTTGGGTCTTAAATGACCTAATTTATATTTTGAAGAAATTTTTTTTTTATAAAAATAAAAAAAGACTTATTCTTCTTGTTAAACCTAAGCACGATTATTTTTTTATTTTTGTTACAATTTTATAATTCAATCCGTAGATGGGATTAAGATTTATTTATTTAATTTTTAGTGTTAAGGGATTTGTTATTTCTCTTTATTGTTACTCTTTGTGTACTGCTCAAAGTCTAGCACCAAGGCATCATTAATCATACTATTGTGGATGATACTCGTATTAGTGTTGACTGAATCTTGAATCAAAGCTTAAAATAAAGGAATATATATTTTTATATTATATGAGATAACATATTCCTTCTATTCATATATTAAAATTTATGTCAATATTTATTTATTTAAAAAATGGGACCCACAACATTTCATACAACATGAGACTTGTGTTCCCTGAAACAAACTCAAACTATAAAACAGAATAGAAGATGGGAAGTTAAAATAATAAATGCTTTGATCATAACTCCAATGGGTTTTATAATTCTCATTTAATATGAGAATTGCAATTTTTCTACACACCCTTCGATTTTTATGTCAATATTTATTTACACATAATTTTTTCATACAACATGAGACTTGTGTTCTCACAAACTTTTTACTATAAAACAGAATAGAAGATGGGAAGTTAAAATAATAAATGCTTTGATCAAAACTCCAATTTCCAAGTGACAATTCTTAAGTCGAAAAGAAACAACTATCTGATTATGTATACACTTCTTTTCACAAATAGAACAATATTTTTTTCCGTCGGTTATTATAGTGAAGCAGGAATCAGGGCCCATAATGTGAAGCTTCAAATGATATATAATTGAAGGCCAACAATAAAAGAATATCGCATATGTGTAGACAGGGTATCTAGGACAAGAAACAGGAGACAGAGCAAGAGGAGGAAAAAAAAAAACGAAAAAAAAGAAAGAATCCAATGCAATTTTTTGTCCGAAATGAATT
Organism: Gastrolobium villosum; assembly: GCA_032173675.1. Classification (NCBI taxonomy): domain Eukaryota; kingdom Viridiplantae; phylum Streptophyta; class Magnoliopsida; order Fabales; family Fabaceae; genus Gastrolobium; species Gastrolobium villosum. The sequence goes on along the minus strand of JAVKPL010004865.1, from coordinate 7,144 downwards.
TATACAAGAGGAGGTAGTAAATTACTTTTACTTTGACACGCACTACACTTCATGATCCTTGTGTCCGGAAACTGTGGCTCTTTTTGCTTCTTCACCATCTCTTATGTTAATTTTTATTTTATTTTTTGAAATATTCCAATCGGTTCATTGCTTCGGAACTAATCCGATTCAGGGAGAGCTCGGAATTAAGGCTTTAAACTCATCCCAAAGATGGTACTACGGAGATTCGAACATATGCTCTCATCCCACCAGCTTAACTCTCGTACGCCAACTATTTAGTCTCTTATGTTCTTTACTTCTCTTTAATGAATTATTCATCCTCTACTACTTTTCTTATTAATCTACTAAATAATATTATGCTACGAACATGGTCTAAGATTTAAGCGAGATTGCAATTGAAAGATACACTTTATCAAAAATCAAAAGGGATGTAAAAACAAAAAACCAAGAAAAAAAAAAAAAAAAGTGAAAGGAACTTAATGCCGTTTAATGATCCATGATGGGTTGGACCTGGTTTTTCATTACTTTTTCGATTGGGCTTTGATAGCCCCTCTAAAGACTAAATAACATATATAAACGGGCCTTAAAAAAGGCAACAGTGCAATATAAAATGGGATATAATTTAGTATGATCACAATAAGAATAAAAGTATATACAATTTTATCACCAAAAAATAAAATATATAAAACATGGGTTTTCATTTTATCCTTTAACATAACATAACAAATTTTCTTACACACACAACATTTTATGGGGCCCACACATTTTAAAACATATATATATATATATGGCACGCAAAACGAATATCTATAACATTACACAATTACTTTTCCTACAACATAATAAACATAAAACCCATAAAACATATGTACAGTTCGGGAAAATAGTGGGGGCACGGTGTGCCCAAGAATGGACTTATAGTTCAATAGGAAATAATGTTGAGCCAGTGGCAGACCCACTCACGCTGCAAATGTCCGCAAGTGCGGTCACAAAATTTTAGATTTCAATTTTTTCTTTTTCTTTTCTTGGTTGCACGTTCTTATTTCTCTATTGATTCAATATATATATTAGGAGTAATTACCCTTTTAAATCCCTAACAAAAAAATATGGTCCCTATTTTAGCCACTTACAAAAAAAAATTAGTCTCGGGGCCCCTAAAAAATTTAAAGTTGATCAATTTAGTTAAAATTGTGGTCCCTCGCAAATTTAAAAAAGACCTACATTAATCCCTCAAAAAGACCAAAATACTTTGAATTTCATAGGGACCATGTGACTAATTTTTTTTATAATAAACTAAAGTGGGGACCGGATTTTTTGTTAGGGACCAAAAATGATATTTATTCTTATATTAGTTAGCAACGTACGAAGATGATTAAAATAACATAGCAACGCAAATTGATTAGAGAGAAAACTTATTCTTCCTCACCTGTCACTTATCCATCTTCATGCTCTCTTCATCCTTCGTTTCCTTTTTCTTTTTTATAAAAAAAGAGGATTGATTGCAGGTCTGACATTCTCAAATAAGTTAATATCTAGAGACGAGGCCCTCACCGTGATTTTTCTTGCCTTCTATACAGGTAGTTTTGACTTTTTTATTCACCATTTGTTTTGGAGGATTGGTAAGATTTAAGGGGAAAATAATTGGTCAAACTATTACCTGCAGTTTGTTATGGAAATTATAAGCGGGTTCAAGCGTTGATTTAAAAAAAAATTACAAAAAAAAAATTAAGGGGCAGCCATCACTAAATGTGCAGACATAAAAAAAAATTCTTGGGTCCGCCGCCACTGTATTGAGCATACATCATTTACCATTTATGTAAGGTGACATAATTGAAATATAAAGGTATTAAAAAATAAAATTAACGGTATTTTTTTTTGGTAACAAAAATTAACGGTAATTAAATAGTAAACATTATACAAATGTGATATGATATGTACGTATGTGCATTTGTGAGTTTTACTCCTTAAGCTGTGTACCTTAGATCATACAGGGTAAAGACAGGTTATTTCTAAAAACTTTAATAGTGAAAATTTAGATTTAGAAAAAAAAAAAACACACATACACACACATTGGCTTTTGACTAATGTTATTAAAACCAGAAAAAGGCCAATCTGACCGATTCTTTAAAGAGTTTTATTAATCTCATGTTAAAGGAGATAACTTATCTCATGTCATAGAGATAAATTTGTGAGCTCCATTATCTGAAAAATAAAAAGTAAAAAAAAAAAAGGTGGCACAATTATCAAAGGGCATGTAGGAGAAAAAATTATCACATGTAACATAAGAGTACTTTTTACGTCTTTAAAATTGTGATATGCTAACCAATAAATCATAATACTTTAGTTGATATTTTATTTCTATTTATATGTTTATTAAATATTTGTACATAAATTTAATTTAATTGATTGAATTATTGACCTATTGATCTAATATCCCTACCAGAGTTTAATAACACTGCTTTTGATTACCTCATTCACCAATACTTAGGGTTAGCACCAAAAAGTCAAACAACAACCAAATATGGCGCCGGAAGTAGTAAATTGTAAAAATAATGATCGTATCAATAATAGCCACTCAACCCCGCCTCTTTTTCATTGTAAAGTCTTTATAAACTCATGCATATATATAAAGTGGCGCAACCATCATCATTGAAAACCCAGGGTGAGATAGAATTTAAGAAGTGGGGAAGATTTAGTGGATGCCGATGTAGTGCATTAGTACTGAAAGAGAAAAGCAATACGAATATGAAAAGTTTTGTAATGATTAACTCGAGCATGACTAAGAGAATGTCGTGTATTGAGTAATGGCTTTTTCTCCTAATTGCATGTTGCAATTTTTTTTATAAGTTCGAAGATATATTAATTAAGATATCAACTTTTATTATTAATTCAACAACGGAGCTCAGTCCGTTGAGGCCGACCAAATCGGACACGATCTCAACAACGGAGCTCAGCAGCCGAGCCAGGTACCTCTATAAATAAGCACCTAAACGTCTCAGGTACACACCTCTGAATCGCCTAGCTTATTCCACTCATTGTGCACACACAACACCCCCTGGTTATAAAGCCTATTGCTGGTGCGCAGTGATTGGGACCTCGGCGTATAGCCTAGTAAGTTGGGCATACACATTATCTCTGAGCGCATACCATCCGGTATAGCAATAAGGTCTACCTCGGACCTAACATTGGCGCCGTCTGTGGGAACTCGGTAAATTTCGATTCCCATAATACCATGACCAACACAAGATCCACGTCGGGCAATGCTCAGGGGCCTTCCCAAATGTCTGGTTTGGAGCAGCTCCAGGCCTCAGCTAACCCGGTTCTGGTGGAAGTACAAGTCGAAGAGGTCGGACCACAGAGGCCACCTCCAAGACCACCGGTTGGAAACACCACAACTGTGAATCGTCAACCCGAGCCACCGAATGTAACTTCGATGGCAATGGGAGCAATCCTCCAGCGGATGCAGGAAATGGAAAACCGATTCTTGACACAACAACGACTAGATGCTGAGAGAATGGCCACGCTGGAGGCCGAACTACGAAATCGGACTGCTCAAAGGGGAACCGGAAGCGGGCCACAGGCTCAGGACGGAGGGAACCAGCACCAAAACCTGGGTGGAAACGCTGCTGCTGGTAATGGAACCTCCCAACCGCATAACACGTCCGCTCCCGAGGTCAACGTCCTGGAAACCCTATCTCAACACCTCGGCAATCAGCAAGAGGTAGGAGGCCAGAACATCGCCGTCAACAACCAAAACCAGAATTATTTGAACGACGATGAGGCTAATGATAGCCCGTTTACAGAGAGATTAATGAACTTGGCCATCCCCCCAAGGTTCAAAACCACTAGAATACCTCCCTATGATGGGAGCCAGGACCCAGAAGCCCACTTGGAGGCTTTCAAAACCGAAATGCTGTTCAATGGGATTACAGGACCCATCAAGGCCAGAATTTTCGCAACGACTCTAACGGGACAAGCAATGACCTGGATCACCAGGTTGCCCAAAAACTCAATTGACTCGTTCGAAGATTTAGCGCGAACTTTCCGCTTAAATTTCGCTACCAGCAAGGTGCATCCCATGCCGGCCTACGCGCTGGGAAGAATCCGTCAGAAAGACAATGAATCATTAAGGAAATACCTTGATAGGTTCAAAGATGCAGCACTGAAGGTCCGTGGTCTCACTGAAGCTGTGCATCTTCATCTAATCATCTCTGGATTAGATGGCGACTCCCCCCTCGCAAGGTCAATTTACAAGAACCCGGTCAACGACCTTGAAGAATTCCGTCGCAGGTCCGACAAATACATTGACGTGGAGGATATGCAGCAGGCATTCGTCGACTCTCGTGGGCGGAGCCCGTCCAGAAGAAGCCCAAATAAGAAAAACGGTAGAGATCGGGATCAAAAAGGGTCCAAAAAAGGGAACGACAGTCGCGAGAAGAAGACGGAAGATCGTTCTCCCAGAACGAAGTTTGAGGAATACACACCATTAAACGTGCCCAGGTCCAGGATCTGGCGAGAAGTAGCCCAGACCGAGATGAGAAACGTCGACCGACCTCGCCCCCTTAGGGCGAAAAGCGGATTGGACAAGAGCAAATATTGCGCCTTCCACGACCAAAACGGCCACATCACGGATGACTGCTGGGACCTTCGAGACGCAATTGAGAAACACGTCAGAGAAGGAAAGTTAAAACAGTACATAATTCGTACGCAAGGCAAGAAGAACAACAAACCCAGACAGAAAAGCCGAAGCCGAAGCCGAAGCCGAAGTCCGAGGCGCGGAGACAAAAGAGACCAGAGGCCAGACCGCAGCGCCAAGGGCAAGGAAGTCGACGACAGAATGGAGACTTTTCCTGAAGCAGAATTTGAATGCAACGTGATCAGCGGAGGATTGGGTGGCGGAGGAGACTCGGCGAACGCCCGAAGGAAATACTTAAAAGAGGTCATGTCCATTAGAGACCGGCCATCTTTTAAGCCAGACTTCGATGGACCCGAACCCCCTCCGATATACTTCACCAGGGCAGAGCTGGCAAAGGTCGTGCCAGGACACACTGACGGATTGGTGGTCACTGGTGTGCTAGTCAACTGTCGAGTCAGGAGGATCTTCCTCGACCACGGAAGCTGTGTAGATATACTCCTCTGGGACGCCTTCAAGAGGATGAATTTGGATGAAAAGGACCTAAAGCCATGCGTGACCGAGCTTCTGGGCTTCAACGGATACGCATCTCCACCAAAAGGCTATATCGACCTCAAACTGACCCTCGGGACGAAGGATTCCTTCCGTTCGGAGAGAGTTCGGTTTGTGGTAGTAGACACCTCCTCCTCTTATAACGTAATCATTGGACGTCCCACTATTCATGAGTGGGACATGATGATATCCACCAAGCACCAGCTCATGAAAATGCCAGGACACAACCTTGAAATAATCACAGTTCCTGGAGATCAAAGAGAGTCAAGGGAGTGCTATTATGAGACAATTCGGTCCCACCATGGGGATCCGGCATCCCCTCCCCGGACAAGGGGGGAAGGATCAAGCCGCCGAGTCCTCAGACCGTCCAGCAGAGAGGTCAACCTAGTCGAGCTCGACATGCGGGAGGAGCTTCAATCGCCTCGGCCACAACCCGAGGGCGAACTACAAGAAGTCGAGATCCGCGGTGATGGCCAAGGCTACACCAAGGTCGGAAAGTCTCTGGAGTTAGAGTTTCAGGACGAGCTCGTAGAATTCCTAAAGACCAATTCCGACGTATTTGCTTGGAAGGCCTCCGAGATTCCTGGGATTGACCCAGCCTTTTGCTGCCACAGGCTATCGATGTATCCAGGAGCGAAGCCGGTGTCCCAAAAGAAGAGAAAGATTGGAGTAGACAGACGCCAAGCTCTAAACGAACATGTGGACGAGCTCTTGGAGGCTGGATTCATTCGCGAAATACAGTATACCACCTGGCTGTCAAATGTAGTAATGGTTAAGAAACCAAGCGGAAAATGGAGAATTTGTGTCGACTACACAGACCTCAACAAGGTCTGCCCAAAGGATTCCTATCCTCTGCCCAATATCGACCAACTAGTGGACAACTCATCCGGCTTCCAGTTGCTTTCATTTATGGACGCATACTCAGGGTATAATCAAATTCCCCTTCACCCGGATGACCATGATAAGACGGCTTTTATTTCGGAAAAAGGAAATTTCTGTTATAATGTTATGCCATTTGGCCTCAAAAATGCTGGGGCCACTTATCAAAGGATGATGAACCGAGTCTTCCAGACTCAGATCGGAAGAAACCTGGAGGTTTACATTGACGATATGATCGTCAAGTCAATGAGCACTTCAGCGCACATCGCTGACCTCGGAGAAACTTTCGAGCAATTAAGATCTCGGAAGATCAGGCTGAACCCAGCCAAATGCGCATTTGGAGTACCAGCTGGGAAGTTCTTGGGGTTCATGCTTACAAACCGAGGAATCGAGGCAAACCCCGACAAATGCAGGGCGGTATTGGAAATGAAGCAGCCACAGAATAAAAGGGAGGTCCAGCAACTTACAGGCCGCCTTGCCGCCTTGACCAGATTCCTCCCAAAATCAGCCGAGAAGGCACTGCCGTTCTTCAAGCTCCTCAAGAAGGAGGCGGAATTTGGTTGGGGGAAGAGTGCCAAAAGGCATTCGACAACATCAAAGTTTGCTTGGCTACCCCTCCCGTTCTAACAAAGCCAGAGCCCGGAGAGACGCTGGTCCTGTACCTGTCTGTTCCGATACCAGAAGCTAGAAAAAGTGGCATTCGCTTTACTAACAACGGCAAGAAGGCTCCGACCTTACTTCCAAAGCCACCGAATCATAGTGCGGACAAACCAGCCTATCAGGCATATACTACATAAGCCTGACCTGGCTGGGAGGATGATCAATTGGGCTGTCGAGCTATCCGAGTTCGATTTAATGTACGAACCTCGACCAGCAATAAAGTCACAGGCACTTGCCGACTTCATCTTGGAGCTCACCCCGGGCAACGAACAGGAGAAGTCGGAAGAGGATATCTGGACCGTGTACGTAGACGGATCCTCAAATTCTAAAGGAAGCGGCGCGGGAGTGATCATCGAAAGCCCGGAAGGAGTATCAATCGAGCATTCGCTCCACCTGGCATTTCCGACCTCAAACAACCAA
>JAVKPL010004864.1:0-22757 GCA_032173675.1 Gastrolobium villosum | reverse complement strand
AGTAGTCTATTGCTAAATATACAATAGATTCTAAAATCATACATATACATCAAATTGAAAGAATTCAACATGTAGTCATGAACATACAAAGGCATGGCAATTTCAACATGCACTAGTTCATGATCTAAGTCTAAAGCATAAAATATATGCAAAGCATGTCCCAATCCAATGCTCATCACATGGTGCCTCCAATATGCACCTCATGCTCCAATCTTCCAGGCTCAACCTGACCTGAAATGATGCCCCAAAACACGGGGTGAGATATATAAATATATCTCAGTAAACCAAGGGCCCTGGAGGTTTCTCCACCCCATGGCTCACTCAATGTGCAAATACAACATCATATAATATGCATGTAATACAATATCACCAACCAACTGGAGACAACCCGAGAACATCCACTCATGGATTCATGTACAAGGACTCCATCATATAACTCCCGAGACAATCCTAGAGCCTCTCCCATGGTTGAGAAAACTCCATGGCCAACCCAACCGGAACTCCTCAAGAGACCTATCCGGCGGATGTCCCACGTTTGGCTCATCCTGGTGTCGCTCCCATGAGTCGACTCCATGGCATACCCAACTGGCACTTCGCCATCGAAATGATCCAGCGGATGTCCAAACCCAACACACGTCAACTGGCCAGTGACCAAACAATTTTTCATACAATCCAAGCAATATGCATACAAGCATATAATCACACAATGCCATAAACACATAATCTAACCACAACCTTCCACTAGGTGTGGTGGAGCACACAAGGGCTAAACCCCAGTTCCAAAGGTTACCTCAACACCGAGCCAATGCTCCAAACGTAAGCTCCAAGCTTACCCGCTTCCAAAGCGTCCAAAAGAGGCAACCTAGATAATCCACAACATGATTATCAAACCATTTCCAAATCGATCATTTAATCTCAAGTAATCATTCATTTTACTTCAATCTCTTTTATAGATCAAATTACCAAATACATCATGAATCACACATTCTTTCTTCTCATTCCACTATATCACACTATACCATCATCCAATTAAACGTCATTTTATATCATACAATCTCAACTACACAACTTTTACATCATTTTTCCTCCAAACCCCTCTATGGTTCGAATTCCGTCAAAAACGGATGAATAAAATAAATTGGAAAAGAAATTGATTTTGTAAATTTTTTCGACGAAAAATGGATTCCGTCGAAAATGGATCAAAAAAATAAATGCAAAAGAAATTGATTTTGTGAAGTTTTTCGACGGAAAATGGATTCCGTCGAAGATTTTGACGGAAAATGTATTCCATCGAAAATGCATGAATAAAATTAATGCAAAAGAAATTGATGTTGTGAAGTTTTTCGACGCAAAATGTATTCTGTCGAAGATTTTTGACGAAAAATGTATTCCGTCGAAAACGGATGAATAAAATAAATGAAAAATAAATTGATTTTGTGAATTTTTTCGACGAAAAAGAAAATCCGTCGAAGATTTTTGACATAAATCGAATTCCGTCAAAAACGGATGAATAAAATAAATTGGAAAAGAAATTGATTTTGTAAATTTTTTCGACGAAAAATGGCTTTGGTCGAAAATGGATCAATAAAATAAATGCAAAAGAAATTGATTTTGTGAAGTTTTCGACGGAAAATGTATTCTGTCGAAGATTTTTTTACGGAAAATGAATTCCGTCGAAAATGGATGAATAACATAAATGCAAAAGAAGTTAATTTTGTGAATTTTTTCGACGGAAAATGTAACAGCCCGTTACGTACCGGTATTGTTAACATTGATTATGATATTAAGCGCAGTTACAATCACAGTAATTGGGTTAATTAAATTACGGGCAACTTTTCATGACTATAACCTTTTCCGTAATTAATTAAAACAACACTATAATTGTAAATGCAGATCGCGGAAGCATTCAGCTTAACAACAACACTAATCTGTCCTTTTATTCAACTCATTTAAACCCATCAACTTATTTTCATTTCTTACCAAGTTCTAGCCCTTTACATAAGCTACGCGTGGTTTCAAACCACGTACCATTTGGAGTTCTACCCAACAAGTTAAGCCCCTTTCTTTTAGTCTAGAAAAACTTAATTTTTCAAAAATTGCACTGTGGTAATCGATTACCAGTGGGTGGTAATCGATTACCACCTGTCAAAAATGAGACAGTAGCTAAATCTTCACCTCCTCTGTTCTGGTAATCGATTACCAACCTTGGGTAATCGATTACCTCACATGGTAATCGATTACCAAGCCTCAGTAATCGATTACCAGTGAAGACAGTAGCCAAATTTCGTCCCCTGTTGCATGGTAATCGATTACCATGCTTGGGTAATCGATTACTATGCAGCAAAAGTGACAGATTACAGCATTTTAAGCCCAAAAAGGGTTGTGTAATCCATCCCAAACACCTTAGTACTCCACACAACACTTAAACATACTCTAATGTAGGCACTAGGCCCTTCAAACATGCATTTTTATACAATCATACATCATTTACAAGTCGAAGATTTTTGATGGAAAATGAATTCCGTCGAAAATGGATGAATAAAATATATGCGAAAGAAATTGATTTTGTGAAGATTTTTGACGAAAAATGGATTCCGTCTAAGATTTTTGACGGAAAATGAATTCCATCGAAAATGGTTGAATAAAATAAATGCAAAAGAAATTGATTTTGAGAAGTTTTTTGACGGAAAAAGAATTCCTTCGAAAATGGATGAATAAAATAAATGCAAAAGAAATTGATTTTGTGTTGTTTTTCGAAGGAAAATGGATTCCGTAGAAAACGGTTGAATAAGATAAATGGAAAAGAAATTCATTTTGTTAAGTTTTTTGAAGGAAAACGGATTCCGTCGAAAACGGATGAATAAAATAAATGAAAAATAAATTAATTTTGTGTTGTTTTTGGAAGGAAAATGGATTCCGTTGAAAACGGATGAATAAAATAAATGCAAAAGAAATTGATTTTGTGTTGTTTTTCGAAGCAAAATGGATTCCGTTGAATACGGATGAATAAAATAAATGCAAATGAAATTGATTTTGTGAAGTTTTTCGACGAAAAAGGAAATCCGTCGAAGATTTTTTACGGAAAACGAAATCCGTCGAAAACGGATGAATAAAATAAATAGGAAAAGAAATTTATTTTGTGAAGTTTTTCAACGGAAAACAGATTTCGTCGAAAATGGATGAGTAAAATAAATGCAAAAGAAATTGATTTTTCTGAAGTTTTTCGATGGAAAATGGATTCCATCGATGATTTTTGACTGAAAATGAATTCCGTCGAAAAGGGAAGAATAAAATAAATGAAAAAGAAATTGATTATGTGTTGTTTTTCGAAGGAAAATGGATTCCGTTGAAAACGGATGAATAAAATAAATGCAAAAGAAATTGATTTTTTGAAGTTTTTCGACGAAAAAGGATATCCGTCGAAGAATTTTGACGGAAAACGAATTCCGTCAAAAACGGATGAATAAAATAAATTGGAAAAGAAATTGATTATGTAAAGTTTTTCGACGGAAAATGGATTCCGTCGAAAATGGATGAAAAAAATAAATGCAAAAGAAATTGATTTTGTGAAGTTTTTCGACGGAAAATGGATTCCGTCGAAAATGGATGAATAAAATAAATGAAAAATAAATTGATTTTGTGAAGTTTTTCGATGGAAAATGAATTCCGTAGAAAATGGTTGAATAAGATAAATGGAAAAGAAACTCATTTTGTTAAGTTTTTTGAAGGAAAACGGATTCCGTCGAAAACGGATGAATAAAATAAATGAAAAATAAATTAATTTTGTGTTGTTTTTCGAAGGAAAATGGATTCCGTTGAAAACGGATGAATAAAATAAATGCAAAAGAAATTGATTTTGTGAAGTTTTTCGACGAAAAATGAAATCCGTCGAAGATTTTTGACGGAAAACGAATTCCGTCAAAATCGGATGAATAAAATAAATTGGAAAAGAAATGATTTTGTAAAGTTTTTCGACGGAAAATGGATTCCGTCGAAAATAGATGAAAAAAATAAATGCAAAAGAAATTGATTTTGTGAAGTTTTTCGACCGAAAATGGATTCCGTCGAAGATTTTTGACGGAAAATGTATTCCGTCGAAAATGGATGAATAAAATTAATGCAAAAGAAAATTATTTTGTGAAGTTTTTTGACGGAAAACGAATTTCGTCGAAAATGGATTAAAAAATAAATGCAAAAGAAATTGATTTTGTGAAGTTTTTCGACGGAAAATGGATTCCGTCGAAGATTTTTGACGGAAAATGGATTCCGTTAAAGATTTTTGAAGGAAAATGAATTCCGTCGTAAATGGATGAATAAAATAAATGAAAAATAAATTGATTTTGTGAAGTTTTTCGACGGAAAATGGATTCCGCAGAAGATTTTTGACGGAAAATGAATTCCGTCGAAGATTTTTGACGGAAAATGAATTCCGTCGAAAACGGATGAATAAAATATATGCAAAAGAAATTGATTTTGTGAAGTTTTTCGACGGAAAATGGATTCCGTCGAAGATTTTTGACGGAAAATAAATTCCATCGAAAATGGTTGAAAAAAATAAATGCAAAAGAAATTGATTTTGAGAAGTTTTTTGAAGGAAAAAGAATTCCTTCGAAAATGGATGAATAAAATAAATGCAAAAGAAATTGATTTTGTGTTGTTTTTCGAAGGAAAATGGATTCCGTTGAAAGCAGATGAATAAAATAAATTGGAAAATATTTTGATTTTGTAAAGTTTTTCGAAGGAAAATGGATTCCGTCGAAAACGGATGAATAAAATATATGCAAAAGAAATTGATTTTGTGAAGTTTTTCGACGAAAAATGGATTCCGTCTAAGATTTTTGACGGAAAATGAATTCCATCGAAAATGGTTGAATAAAATAAATGCAAAAGAAATTGATTTTGAGAAGTTTTTTGACGGAAAAAGAATTCCTTCGAAAATGGATGAATAAAATAAATGCAAAAGAAATTGATTTTGTGTTGTTTTTCGAAGGAAAATGGATTCCGTAGAAAACGGTTGAATAAGATAAATGGAAAAGAAATTCATTTTGTTAAGTTTTTTGAAGGAAAACGGATTCCGTCGAAAACGGATGAATAAAATAAATGAAAAATAAATTAATTTTGTGTTGTTTTTGGAAGGAAAATGGATTCCGTTGAAAACGGATGAATAAAATAAATGCAAAAGAAATTGATTTTGTGTTGTTTTTCGAAGCAAAATGGATTCCGTTGAATACGGATGAATAAAATAAATGCAAATGAAATTGATTTTGTGAAGTTTTTCGATGAAAAAGGAAATCCGTCGAAGATTTTTTACGGAAAACGAAATCCGTCGAAAACGGATGAATAAAATAAATAGGAAAAGAAATTTATTTTGTGAAGTTTTTCAACGGAAAACAGATTTCGTCGAAAATGGATGAGTAAAATAAATGTAAAAGAAATTGATTTTTCTGAAGTTTTTCGATGGAAAATGGATTCCATCGATGATTTTTGACTGAAAATGAATTCCGTCGAAAAGGGAAGAATAAAATAAATGAAAAAGAAATTGATTATGTGTTGTTTTTCGAAGGAAAATGGATTCCGTTGAAAACGGATGAATAAAATAAATGCAAAAGAAATTGATTTTTTGAAGTTTTTCGACGAAAAAGGATATCCGTCGAAGATTTTTGACGGAAAACGAATTCCGTCAAAAACGGATGAATAAAATAAATTGGAAAATAATTTGATTATGTAAAGTTTTTCGACGCAAAATTTTTCGACGGAAAATGGATTCCGTCGAAAATGGATGAAAAAAAATAAATGCAAAAGAAATAGATATTCTAGTGTTTTTAAATGGAAAATGGATTCCGTCGAAAATGGATGAATAAAATAAATGCAAAAGAAATTGATTTTGTGAAGTTTTTCGATGGAAAATGAATTCCGTAGAAAATGGATGAATAAAATAAATGCAAAAGAAATTGATTTTGTGAAGTTTTTTGAAGGAAAACGGATTCCGTCGAAAACGGATGAATAAAATAAATGAAAAATAAATTAATTTTGTGTTGTTTTTCGAAGGAAAATGGATTCCGTTGAAAACGGATGAATAAAATAAATGCAAAAGAAATTGATTTTGTGAAGTTTTTCGACGAAAAATGAAATCCGTTGAAGATTTTTGACGGAAAACGAATTCCGTCAAAAACGGATGAATAAAATAAATTGGAAAAGAAATTGATTTTGTAAAGTTTTTCGACGGAAAATGGATTCCGTCGAAAATAGATGAAAAAAATAAATACAAAAGAAATTGATTTTGTGAAGTTTTTCGACCGAAAATGGATTCCGTCGAAGATTTTTGACGGAAAATGTATTCCGTCGAAAATGGATGAATAAAATTAATGCAAAAGAAAATTATTTTGTGAAGTTTTTTGACGGAAAACGAATTTCGTCGAAAATGGATTAAAAAATAAATGCAAAAGAAATTGATTTTGTGAAGTTTTTCGACGGAAAATGGATTCCGTCGAAGATTTTTGACGGAAAATGGATTCCGTTAAAGATTTTTGAAGGAAAATGAATTCCGTCGAAAATGGATGAATAAAATAAATGAAAAATAAATTGATTTTGTGAAGTTTTTCGACGGAAAATGGATTCCGTAGAAGATTTTGATGGAAAATGGATTCCGTCGAAGATTTTTGATGGAAAATGAATTCCGTCGAAAACGGATGAATAAAATATATGCAAAAGAAATTGATTTTGTGAAGTTTTTAGACGAAAAAAGGATTCCGTCGAAGATTTTTGACGGAAAATGAATTCCATCGAAAATGGTTGAATAAAATAAATGCAAAAGAAATTGATTTTGAGAAGTTTTTTGACGGAAAAAGAATTCCTTCGAAAATGGATGAATAAAATAAATGCAAAAGAAATTGATTTTGTGTTGTTTTTCGAAGGAAAATGGATTCCGTTGAAAGCAGATGAATAAAATAAATTGGAAAATATTTTGATTTTGTAAAGTTTTTCGAAGGAAAATGGATTCCATCGAAAACGGATGAATAAAATAAATGCAAAAGAAATTGATTTTGTGAAGTTTTTCGACGGAAAAAGGATTCTGTCGAAGATTTTTGACAGAAATTGAATTCTGTTGAAAATGGATGAATAAAATAAATGCAAAAGAAATTAATTTTGTGAAGTTTTTTTTGACGGAAAATGGATTCCGTCGAAAATGGATGAATAAAATAAATGCAAAAGAAATTGATTTTATGAAGTTTTTCGACGAAAGATGGATTCCGTCGAAGATTTTTGACGAAAAATGTATTCCGTCGAAAATGGATAAATAAAATAAATGGAAAAGAAATTGATTTTGTGAAGTTTTTCGATGGAAAACTAATTCCGTCGAAAACGGATGAATAAAATAAATGCAAAAGAAATTGTTTTTGTGAAGATTTTTGACGGTAAATGAATTCCATCGAAAACAGATGAATAAAATAAATGCAAAAGAAATAGATTTTGTGATGTTTTTCGACGGAAAATGGATTCCGTCGAAGATTTTTGACGGAAAATGAATTCCACCGAAAATGGTTGAATAAAATAAATGCAAAAGAAATTGATTTTGTGAAGTTTTTTGACGGAAAACGGATTCCGTCGAAAATGGATGAATAAAATAAATGCAAAAGAAATTGATTTTGTGTTGTTTTTCGAAGCAAAATGGATTCCGTTAAATGCAAATGAAATTGATTTTGTGAAGTTTTTCGACGAAAAAGGAAAACCGTCGAAGATTTTTTACGGAAAACGAAATCTGTCGAAAACGGATGAATAAAATAAATAGGAAAAGAAATTTATTTTGTGAAGTTTTTCGACGGAAAACGAATTTCGTCGAAAATGGATGTGTAAAATAAATGCAAAAGATATAGATTTTTCTGAAGTTTTTCGACGGAAAATGCATTCCATCGATGATTTTTGACTGAAAATGAATTCCGTTGAAAATGGATGAATAAAATAAATGAAAAAGAAATTGATTTTGTGTTGTTTTTCGACGAAAAAGGAAATCTGTTGAAGATTTTTGACAGAAAACGAATTCTGTCAATAACGGATTAATAAAATAAATTGGAAAAGAAATTGATTTTGTAAAGTTTTCTGATGGAAAATGGATTCGGTCGAAAATGGATCAATAAAATAAATGCAAAAGAAATTGATTTTGTGAAGTTTTTCGACGGAAAATGGATTCCGTCGAAGATTTTTGTCGAAAAATGTATTCTGTCGAAAATGGATGAATTAAATTAATGCAAAAGAAATTTATTTTGTGAATTTTTTCGACGGAAAACAAATTCCGTCGAAAATGGATGAATAAAATAAATGCAACAGAAATTAATTTTGTGAAGATTTTTGACGGAAAATGAATTCCGTCGAAAATGAATGAATAAAATAAGTGCAAAAGAAATTGATATTGTGAAATTTTTTGATGGAAAACGGATTTCGTCAAAAATGGATGAATAAAATATATGCAAAAGAATCTGATTTTGTGAAGTTTTTCGACGGAAAATGGATTCTGTCGAAGATTTTGGACGGAAAATGAATTCCGTCAAAAATGGATGAATAAAATAAATGCAAAAGAAATTGATTTTGTGAAGTTTTTCGACGGAAAACGGATTCCGTAGAAGATTCTTGACAGAAAATGGATTCCGTCGAAGATTTTGGACGGAAAATGAATTCCATCGAAAACGGATGAATAAAATAAATGCAAAAGAAATTGATTTTGTGAAGTTTTTCGACGGAAAATGGATTCCGTCGAAGATTTTTGACAGAAAATTAATTCCGTCGAAAATGGATGAATAAAATAAATTAAAAAGAAATTGATTTTGTGAAGTTTTTCGACGGATAACGGATTCCGTCGAAAATGGATGAATAAAATAAATGCAAAAGAATTTGATTTTGTAAGTTTTTCGACGGAAAATGGATTCCGTCGAAGATTTTTGACGAAAAATGTATTCTGTCGAAAATGGATGATTTAAATTAATGCAAAAGAAATTTATTTTGTGAATTTTTTCGACGGAAAACGAATTCCGTCGAAAATGGATGAATAAAATAAATGCAAAAGAAATTAATTTTGTGAAGTTTTTTTGATGGAAAATGAATTCCGCCGAAAATGGATGAATAAAATAAATGCAAAGGAAATTGATATTGTGAAATTTTTTGATGGAAAACGGATTCCGTCGAAAATGGATGAATAAAATAAATGTAAAAGAAATTGATTTTACGAAGTTTTTCGATGGAAAATGGATTCCGTCGAAGATTTTTGACGAAAAATGTATTCCGTCGAAAATGGATTAATAAAATAAATTCAAAAGAAATTGGTTTTGTGAAGTTTTTCGACGGAAAATGAATTCCGTCGAAAATGGATGAATAAAATAAATGCAAAAGAAATTAATTTTGTGAAGTTTTTTTTACGTAAAACGGATTCCGTCGAAAATGGATGAATAAAATAAACGCACAAGAAATTGATATTGTGAAATTTTTTGATGGAAAACTGATTCCGTCGAAAATGGATGAATAAAATGAATGTAAAAGAAATTGATTTTACAAAGTTTTTCGACGAAAAATGGATTTCGTCGAAGATTTTTGACGAAAAATGTGTTCCGTCGAAAACAGATGAATAAAATAAATGCAAAAGAAATTGATTTTGCGAAGTTTTTTGACGGAAAACAAATTCCGTCGAAAACGGATGAATAAAATAAATGCAAAAAGAAATTGATTTTGTGAAGTTTTTCGACGGAAAATGGATTCCGTAGAAGATTTTTGATGGAAAATGGATTTCGTCGAAGATTTTTGACGGAAAATAAATTCCATCGAAAACGGATGAATAAAATAAATGCAAAAGAAATTGATTTTGTGAAGTTTTTCGACAGAAAATGGATTTCGTCGAAGATTTTGGACGGAAAATGAATTCCGTCGAAAATGGATGAATAAAATAAATGCAAAAGATATAGATTTTTCTGAAGTTTTTCGACGGAAAATGCATTCCATCGATGATTTTTGACTGAAAATAAATTCCATTGAAAATGGATGAATAAAATAAATGAAAAATAAATTGATTTTGTGTTGTTTTTCGACGAAAAAGGAAATCCGTCGAAGATTTTTGACATAAAACGAATTCTGTCAAAAACGGATGAATAAAATAAATTGGAAAAGAAATTGATTTTGTAAAGTTTTCTGATGGAAAATGGATTCCGTCGAAAATGGATCAAAAAAATAAATGCAAAAGAAATTGATTTTGTGAAGTTTTTCGACGGAAAATGGATTCCATCGAAGATTTTTGACGGAAAATGAATTCCGTCGAAAATGGATGAATAAAATAAATGCAAAAGAAATTGATGTTGTGAAGTTTTTCGACGGAAAACAAATTCCGTCGAAAATGGATGAATAAAATTAATGCAAAAGAAATTGATGTTGTGAAGTTTTTCGACGGAAAATGTATTCTGTCGAAGATTTTTTACGGAAAATGAATTCCGTCGAAAATGGATGAATAACATAAATGCAAAAGAAATTAATTTTGTGAATTTTTTCGACGGAAAACGAATTTCGTCGAAAATGGATTAAAAAATAAATGCAAAAGAAATTGGTATTGTGAAGTTTTTCGATGGAAAATGGATGGATTCCGTCCAAGATTTTTGAAGGAAAATGAATTCCGTCAAAAATGGATGAATAAAATAAATGAAAAATAAATTGATTTTGTGAAGTTTTTCTACAGAAAATGAATTTCGTCGAAAACGGATGAATAAGATAAATGGAAAAGAAATACATTTCGTGAAGTTTTTTGACGGAAAACGGATGAAAAAAACAAATGCAAAAGAAATTGATGTTGTGTTGTTTTTTGAAGGAAAATGGATTCCGTTGAAAACGGATGAATAAAATAAATGTAAAAGAAATTGATTTTGGGAAGTTTTTCGACGAAAAAGGAAATTCGTCGAAGATTTTGGTCGAAAAACGAATTCCGTCAAAAACGGATGAATAAAATAAATTGGAAAAGAAATTGATTTTCTAAAGTTTTTCGACGGAAAATGAATTTCATCGAAAACAGATGAATAAAATAAATGCAAAAGAAATCGATTTTGTGAAGTTTTTCGACGGAAATTGGATTCCTTCGAAGATTTTTGACGGAAAATGAATTCCGTCGAAAATGGATGAATAAAATAAATGCAAAAGAAATTGATTTTGTGAAGTTTTTCGACGGAAAACGGAAGCCGTCGAAAATGGATGAATAAAATAAGTGCAAAAGAAATTGATTTTGTGTTGTTTTTCGAAGCAAAATGGATTCCGTTGAATACGGATGAATAAAATAAATGCAAATGAAATTGATTTTGTGAAGTTTTTCTACGAAAAAGGAAACCGTCGAAGATTTTTTACGGAAAACGAAATCCGTCGAAAACGGATGAATAAAATAAATAGGAAAAGAAATTTATTTTGTGAAGTTTTTCAACGGAAAATGGATTTCGTCGAAAACTGATGAATAAAATAAATGCAAAAGAAATTGATTTTGTGAATTTTTTCGACGGAAAATGGATTCCGTCGAAGATTTTTGACTGAAAATGAATTCCGTCGAAAAGGGAAGAATAAAATAAATGAAAAAGAAATTGATTATGTGTTGTTTTTCGAAGGAAAATGGATTCCGTTGAAAACGGATGAATAAAATAAATGCAAAAGAAATTGATTTTTTGAAGTTTTTCGACGAAAAAGGAAATCCGTCGAAGAATTTTGACGGAAAACGAATTCCGTCAAAAACGGATGAATAAAATAAATTGGAAAAGAAATTGATTATGTAAAGTTTTTCGACGGAAAATGGATTCCGTCGAAAATGGATGAAAAAAATAAATGCAAAAGAAATTGATTTTGTGAAGTTTTTTGACGGAAAATGGATTCCGTCGAAGATTTTTGACGGAAAATGTATTCCGTCGAAAATGGATGAATAAAATTAATGCAAAAGAAATTGATGTTGTGAAGTTTTTCGATGGAAAATGTATTCTGTCGAAGATTTTTTACGGAAAATGAATTCCGTCGAAAATGGATGAATAACATAAATGCAAAAGAAATTAATTTTGTGAATTTTTTTGACGGAAAACGAATTTCGTCGAAAATGGATTAAAAAATAAATGCAAAAGAAATTGGTTTTGTGAAGTTTTTCGACGGAAAATGGATTCCGTCGAAGATTTTTGACGGAAAATGGATTTCGTCAAAGATTTTTGAAGGAAAATGAATTCCGTCGAAAATGGATGAATAAAATAAATGCAAATGAAATTGATTTTGTGAAGTTTTTCGAAGGAAAATGAATTCCGTAGAAAACGGATGAATAAGATAAATGGAAAAGAAATTTATTTTGTGAAGTTTTTTGATGGAAAACGGATTCCGTCGAAAATGGATGAATAAAATAAATGAAAAATAAATTAATTTTGTGTTGTTTTTGGAAGGAAAATGGATTCCGTTGAAAACGGATGAATAAAATAAATGCAAAAGAAATTGATTTTGGGAAGTTTTTCGACGAAAAATGAAATCGTCGAAGATTTTTGACGGAAAACGAATTCCGTCAAAAACGGATGAATGAAATAAATTGGAAAAGAAATTGATTTTGTAAAGTTTTTAGACGGAAAATGGATTCCGTCGAAGATTTTTGACGGAAAATGTATTCCGTCGAAAATGGATGAAAAAAATTAATGCAAAAGAAAATTATTTTGTGAAGTTTTTTGACGGAAAACGAATTTCGTCGAAAATGGATTAAAAAATAAATGCAAAAGAAATTGATTTTGTGAAGTTTTTCGACGGAAAATGGATTCCGTCGAAGATTTTTGACGGAAAACGTATTCCGTCGAAAATGGATGAATTAAATCAATGCAAAAGAAATTTATTTTGTGAAGTTTTTCGACAGAAAATGAATTCCGTCGAAAATGGATGAATAAAATAAATGCAAAAGAAATTGATTTTGTGAAGTTTTTCGACGGAAAATGGTTCCGTCGAAGGTTTTTGACGGAAAATGGATTCCGTCAAAGATTTTTTAAGGAAAATGAATTCCGTCGAAAATGGATGAATAAAATAAATGAAAAAGAAATTGATTTTGTGAAGTTTTTCGACAGAAAATGAATTTCGTCGAAAACGGATGAATAAGATAAATGGAAAAGAAATTCATTTCGTGAAGTTTTTTGACGGAAAACGGATGAAAAAAATCCGTCGAAGATTTTGGAAGGAAAATGGATTCCGTTGAATATGGATGAATAAAATAAATGTAAAAGAAATTGATTTTCTGAAGTTTTTCGACGAAAAAGGAAATTCGTCGAAGATTTTGGTCGAAAAACGAATTCGTCAAAAACGGATGAATAAAATTAATTGGAAAAGAAATTGATTTTCTAAAGTTTTTCGACGGAAAATGAATTCCATCGAAAACGGATGAATAAAATAAATGCAAAAGAAATCGATTTTGTGAAGTTTTTCGACGGAAATTGGATTCCTTCGAAGATTTTTGACGGAAAATGAATTCCGTCGAAAATGGATGAATAAAATAAATGCAAAAGAAATTGATTTTGTGAAGTTTTTCGACGGAAAACGGAAGCCGTCAAAAATGGAGGAATAAAATAAGTGCAAAAGAAATTGATTTTGTGTTATTTTTCGAAGCAAAATGGATTCCGTTGAATACGGATGAATAAAATAAATGCAAATGAAATTGATTTTGTGAAGTTTTTCGACGGAAAAAGGAAATCCGTCGAAGATTTTTTACGGAAAACGAAATCCGTCGAAAACGGATGAATAAAATAAATAGGAAAAGAAATTTATTTTGTGAAGTTTTTCAACGGAAAACGGATTTCGTCGAAAATGGATGAGTAAAATAAATGCAAAAGAAATTGATTTTTCTGAAGTTTTTCGACGGAAAATGGATCCCGTCGAAGATTTTTGACTGAAAATGAATTCCGTCGAAAAGGGAAGAATAAAATAAATGAAAAAGAAATTGATTATGTGTTGTTTTTCAAAGGAAAATGGATTCCGTTGAAAACGGATGAATAAAATAAATGCAAAAGAAATTGATTTTTTGAAGTTTTTCGACGAAAAAGGAAATCCGTCGAAGAATTTTGACGGAAAACGAATTCCGTCAAAAACGGATGAATAAAATAAATTGGAAAGGAAATTGATTATGTAAAGTTTTTCGACGGAAAATGGATTCCATCGAAAATGGATGAAAAAAATAAATGCAAAAGAAATTGATTTTGTGAAGTTTTTCGACGGAAAATGGATTCCGTCGAAGATTTTTGACGGAAAATGTATTCCATCGAAAATGCATGAATAAAATTAATGCAAAAGAAATTGATGTTGTGAAGTTTTTCGACGCAAAATGTATTCTGTCGAAGATTTTTTATGGAAAATAGATTCCGTCAAAGATTTTTGAAGGAAAATATTCCGTCGAAAATGGATGAATTAAATAAATGAAAAATAAATTAATTTTGTGAATTTTTTCGACGAAAAAGGAAATCCGTCGAAGATTTTTGACATAAATCGAATTCCGTCAAAAACGGATGAATAAAATAAATTGGAAAAGAAATTGATTTTGTAAATTTTTTCGACGGAAAATGGATTCCGTCGAAAATGGATCAAAAAAATAAATGCAAAAGAAATTGTTTTTTTGAAGTTTTTCGACGGAAAATGTATTCTGTCGAAGATTTTTGACGAAAAATGATTTCCGTCGAAAATGGATGAATAAAATAAATGCAAAAGAAATTGATTTTATGAAGTTTTTCGATGGAAAATGTAACAGCCCGTTACGTACCGGTATTGTTAACATTGATTATGATATTAAGCGCAGTTACAATCACAGTAATTGGGTTAATTAAATTACGGGCAACTTTTTATGACTATAACCTTTTCCGTAATTAATTAAAACAACACTATAATTGTAAATGCAGATTGCGGAAGCATTCAGCTTAACAACAACACTAATATGTCCTTTTATTCAACTCATTTAAACCCATCAACTTATTTTCATTTCTTACCAAGTTCTAGCCCTTTACATAAGCTACGCGTGGTTTCAAACCACGTACGATTTGGAGTTCTACCCAACAAGTTAAGCCCCTTTCTTTTAGTCTAGAAAAACTTAATTTTTCAAAAATTGCACTGTGGTAATCGATTACCAGTGGGTGGTAATCGATTACCACCTGTCAAAAATGAGACAGTAGCTAAATTTTCACCTCCTCTGTTCTGGTAATCGATTACCAACCTTGGGTAATCGATTACCTCACATGGTAATCGATTACCAAGCCTCAGTAATCGATTACCAGTGAAGACAGTAGCCAAATTTCGTCCCCTGTTGCATGGTAATCGATTACCATGCTTGGGTAATCGATTACTATGCAGCAAAAGTGACAGATTACAGCATTTTAAGCCCAAAAAGGGTTGTGTAATCCATCCCAAACACCTTAGTACTCCACACAACACTTAAACATACTCTAATGTAGGCACTAGGCCCTTCAAACATGCATTTTTATACAATCATACATCATTTACAAGTCTTTAATATAATGGCCATTTTACATCACATATGGACCATTTTACAACATCATTCATTAAGGCCTTAAATACAAGTAACGTGGCAATGGACAAGTCCCATGCTCACCCAAATATACAATAGATTCTAAATCATACATATACATCAAATTGAAAGAGTTCAACATGTAGTCATGAACATACAAAGGCATGGCATTTTCAACATGCACTAGTTCATGATCTAAGTCTAAAGCATAAAGCATATGCAAGGTGTATCCCAATCCAATGCTCATCACATGGTGCCCCCAATATGCACCTCATGCTCCAATCTTCCAGGCTCAACCTGACCTGAAATGATGCCCCAAAACACGGGGTGAAATATATAAATATATCTCAGTAAACCAAGGGCCCTGGAGGCTTCTCCACCCCATGGCTCACTCAATGTGCAAATACAACATCATATAATATGCATGCAATACAATATCACCAACCAACTGGAGACAACACGAGAACATCCACGCATGGATTTATGTTCAAGGACTCCATCATATAACTCCCGAGACAATCCTAGAGCCTCTCCCATGGTTGAGAAAACTCCATGGCCAACCCAACCGGAACTCCTCAAGAGACCTATCCGGTGGATGTCCCACGTTTGGCTCATCCTGGTGTCGCTCCCATGAGTCGACCTCATGGCATACCCAACTGGCACTTCGCCATCGAAATGATCCAGCGGATGTCCAAACCCAACACACGTCAACTGGCCAGTGACCAAACAATTTTTCATACAATCCAAGCAATATGCATACAAGCATATAATCACACAATGCCATAAACACATAATCTAACCACAACCTTCCACTAGGTGTGGTGGAGCACACAAGGGCTAAACCCCAGTTCCAAAGGTTACCTCAACACCGAGCCCATGCTCCATACGTAAGCTCCAAGCTTACCCGCTTCCAAAGCGTCCAAAAGAGGCAACCTAGATAATCCACAACATGATTATCAAACCATTTCCAAATCGATCATTTAATCTCAAGTAATCATTCATTTTACTTCAATCTCTTTTATAGATCAAATTACCAAATACATCATGAATCACACATTCTTTCTTCTCATTCCACTATATCACACTATACCATCATCCAATTAAACGTCATTTTATATCATACAATCTCAACTACACAACTTTTACATCATTTTTCCTCCAAACCCCTCTATGGTTCGAATTCCGTCAAAAACGGATGAATAAAATAAATTGGAAAAGAAATTGATTTTGTAAAGTTTTTCGACGGAAAATGGATTCCGTCGAAAATGGATCAAAAAAATAAATGCAAAAGAAATTGATTTTGTGAAGTTTTTCGACGGAAAATGGATTCCGTCGAAGATTTTTGACGGAAAATGTATTCCATCGAAAATGCATGAATAAAATTAATGCAAAAGAAATTGATGTTGTGAAGTTTTTCGACGCAAAATGTATTCTGTCGAAGATTTTTTATGGAAAATGGATTCCGTCAAAGATTTTTGAAGGAAAATGAATTCCGTCGAAAATGGATGAATTAAATAAATGAAAAATAAATTGATTTTGTGAATTTTTTCGACGAAAAAGGAAATCCGTCGAAGATTTTTGACATAAATCGAATTCCGTCAAAAACGGATGAATAAAATAAATTGGAAAAGAAATTGATTTTGTAAAGTTTTTCGACGGAAAATGGATTCCGTCGAAAATGGATCAAAAAAATAAATGCAAAAGAAATTGATTTTGTGAAGTTTTTCGACGGAAAATGTATTCTGTCGAAGATTTTTTACGGAAAATGAATTCCGTCGAAAATGGATGAATAACATAAATGCAAAAGAAGTTAATTTTGTGAATTTTTTCGACGGAAAATGTAACAGCCCGTTACGTACCGGTATTGTTAACATTGATTATGATATTAAGCGCAGTTACAATCACAGTAATTGGGTTAATTAAATTACGGGCAACTTTTCATGACTATAACCTTTTCCGTAATTAATTAAAACAACACTATAATTGTAAATGCAGATCGCGGAAGCATTCAGCTTAACAACAACACTAATCTGTCCTTTTATTCAACTCATTTAAACCCATCAACTTATTTTCATTTCTTACCAAGTTCTAGCCCTTTACATAAGCTACGCGTGGTTTCAAACCACGTACCATTTGGAGTTCTACCCAACAAGTTAAGCCCCTTTCTTTTAGTCTAGAAAAACTTAATTTTTCAAAAATTGCACTGTGGTAATCGATTACCAGTGGGTGGTAATCGATTACCACCTGTCAAAAATGAGACAGTAGCTAAATCTTCACCTCCTCTGTTCTGGTAATCGATTACCAACCTTGGGTAATCGATTACCTCACATGGTAATCGATTACCAAGCCTCAGTAATCGATTACCAGTGAAGACAGTAGCCAAATTTCGTCCCCTGTTGCATGGTAATCGATTACCATGCTTGGGTAATCGATTACTATGCAGCAAAAGTGACAGATTACAGCATTTTAAGCCCAAAAAGGGTTGTGTAATCCATCCCAAACACCTTAGTACTCCACACAACACTTAAACATACTCTAATGTAGGCACTAGGCCCTTCAAACATGCATTTTTATACAATCATACATCATTTACAAGTCGAAGATTTTTGATGGAAAATGAATTCCGTCGAAAACGGATGAATAAAATATATGCGAAAGAAATTGATTTTGTGAAGTTTTTCGACGAAAAATGGATTCCGTCTAAGATTTTTGACGGAAAATGAATTCCATCGAAAATGGTTGAATAAAATAAATGCAAAAGAAATTGATTTTGAGAAGTTTTTTGACGGAAAAAGAATTCCTTCGAAAATGGATGAATAAAATAAATGCAAAAGAAATTGATTTTGTGTTGTTTTTCGAAGGAAAATGGATTCCGTAGAAAACGGTTGAATAAGATAAATGGAAAAGAAATTCATTTTGTTAAGTTTTTTGAAGGAAAACGGATTCCGTCGAAAACGGATGAATAAAATAAATGAAAAATAAATTAATTTTGTGTTGTTTTTGGAAGGAAAATGGATTCCGTTGAAAACGGATGAATAAAATAAATGCAAAAGAAATTGATTTTGTGTTGTTTTTCGAAGCAAAATGGATTCCGTTGAATACGGATGAATAAAATAAATGCAAATGAAATTGATTTTGTGAAGTTTTTCGATGAAAAAGGAAATCCGTCGAAGATTTTTTACGGAAAACGAAATCCGTCGAAAACGGATGAATAAAATAAATAGGAAAAGAAATTTATTTTGTGAAGTTTTTCAACGGAAAACTGATTTCGTAGAAAATGGATGAGTAAAATAAATGCAAAAGAAATTGATTTTTCTGAAGTTTTTCGATGGAAAATGGATTCCATCGATGATTTTTGACTGAAAATGAATTCCGTCGAAAAGGGAAGAATAAAATAAATGAAAAAGAAATTGATTATGTGTTGTTTTTCGAAGGAAAATGGATTCCGTTGAAAACGGATGAATAAAATAAATGCAAAAGAAATTGATTTTTTGAAGTTTTTCGACGAAAAAGGATATCCGTCGAAGAATTTTGACGGAAAACGAATTCCGTCAAAAACGGATGAATAAAATAAATTGGAAAAGAAATTGATTATGTAAAGTTTTTCGACGGAAAATGGATTCCGTCGAAAATGGATGAAAAAAATAAATGCAAAAGAAATTGATTTTGTGAAGTTTTTCGACGGAAAATGGATTCCGTCGAAAATGATGAATAAAATAAATGCGAAAGAAATTGATTTTGTGAAGTTTTTCGATGGAAAATGAATTCCGTAGAAAACGGATGAATAAAATAAATGCAAAAGAAATACATTTTGTGAAGTTTTTTGACAGAAAACGGATTCCGTCGAAAACGGATGAATAAAATAAATGAAAAATAAATTAATTTTGTGTTGTTTTTCGAAGGAAAATGGATTCCGTTGAAAACGGATGAATAAAATAAATGCAAACGAAATTGATTTTGTGATGTTTTTCGACGAAAAATTCCCTAGAAATCCGTCGAAGATTTTTGACGGAAAACGAATTCCGTCAAAAACGGATGAATAAAATAAATTGGAAAAGAAATTGATTTTGTAAAGTTTTTCGACGGAAAATGGATTCCGTCGAAAATAGATGAAAAAAATATATGCAAAAGAAATTGATTTTGTGAAGTTTTTCGACCGAAAATGGATTCCGTCGAAGATTTTTGACGGAAAATGTATTCCGTCGAAAATGGATGAATAAAATTAATGCAAAAGAAAATTATTTTGTGAAGTTTTTTGACGGAAAACGAATTTCGTCGAAAATGGATTAAAAAATAAATGCAAAAGAAATTGATTTTGTGAAGTTTTTCGACGGAAAATGGATTCCGTTGAAGATTTTTGACGGAAAATAGATTCCGTTAAAGATTTTTGAAGGAAAATGAATTCCGTCGAAAATGGATGAATAAAATAAATGAAAAATAAATTGATTTTGTGAAGTTTTTCGACGGAAAATGAATTCCGTCGAAAATTGATGAATAAAATAAATGCAAAAGAAATTGATTTTGTGAAGTTTTTCGACGGAATCCATTTTCCGTCGAAAACGGATGAATAAAATAAATGCAAAAGAAATTGATTTTGTGAAGTTTTTCGACAACGAAAAAAATGGATGCAAAAGAAATTGATGTTGTGTTGATTTTTGACGGAAAATGGATTCCGTCGAAAACAGATGAATAAAATAAATGCAAAAGAAATTGATTTTGTGAAGTTTTTTGAAGGAAAAAGTATTCCTTCGAAAATGGATGAATAAAATAAATGCAAAAGAAATTGATTTTGTGTTTTTTCGACAGTTTTTCGAAGGAAAATGGATTCCGTTGAAAGCAGATGAATAAAATAAATTGGAAAATAAATTGATTTTGTAAAGTTTTTCGAAGGAAAATGGATTCCGTTCGAAAACGGATGAATAAAATAAATGCAAAAGAAATTGATTTTGTGAAGTTTTTCGACGGAAAATGGATTCCGTCTAAAACGATTTTTGACGGAAAATGAATTCCATCGAAAATGGTTGAATAAAATAAATGCAAAAGAAATTGATTTTGTAGAAGATTTTTGACGGAAAAAGAATTCCTTCGAAAATGGATGAATAAAATAAATGCAAAAGAAATTGATTTTGTGTTGTTTTTCGATGGAAAATGGATTCCGTCGAAAACGGATGAATAAAATAAATGCAAAAGAAATTGATTTTGTGAAGTTTTTCGACGGAAAACGTCGAAGATTTTTGATGGAAAAAATTCCGTCGAAAACGGATGAATAAAATAAATGAAAAATAAATTAATTTTGTGAAGTTTTTCGACGGAAAATGGATTCCGTCGAAAATGGATGAATAAAATAAATGCAAAAGATATTGATTTTGTGTTGTTTTTCGAAGCAAAATGGATTCCGTTGAATACGGATGAATAAAATAAATGCAAATGAAATTGATTTTGTGAAGTTTTTCGATGAAAAAGGAAATCCGTCGAAGATTTTTTACGGAAAACGAAATCCGTCGAAAACGGATGAATAAAATAAATAGGAAAAGAAATTTATTTTGTGAAGTTTTTCGACGGAAAACGGATTTCGTCGAAAATGGATGAATAAAATAAACGCAAAAGAAATTGATTTTTCTGAAGTTTTTCGATGGAAAATGGATTCCATCGATGATTTTTGACTGAAAATGAATTCCATCGAAAAGGGAAGAATAAAATAAATGAAAAAGAAATTGATTATGTGTTGTTTTTCGAAGGAAAATGGATTCCGTTGAAAACGGATGAATAAAATAAATGCAAAAGAAATTGATTTTTTGAAGTTTTTCGACGAAAAAGGAAATCCGTCGAAGAATTTTGACGGAAAACGAATTCCGTCAAAAACGGATGAATAAAATAAATGCAAAAGAAATTGATTTTGTTAAGTTTTTCGATAAAAAATGGATTCCGTCGAAAATGGATGAAAAAATTAAATGCAAAAGAAATTGATTTTGGGATGTTTTTCGACGGAAAAAGAATTCCGTCGAAAATGGATGAATAAAATAAATGAAAAATAAATTGATTTTGTGAAGTTTTTCGATGGAAAATGAATTCTGTAGAAAACGGTTGAATAAGATAAATGGAAAAGAAACTCATTTTGTTAAGTTTTTTGAAGGAAAATGGATTCCGTCGAAAACGGATGAATAAAATAAATGAAAAATAAATTAATTTTGTGTTGTTTTTCGAAGGAAAATGGATTCCGTTGAAAACGGTTGAATAAAATAAATGCAAAAGAAATTGATTTTGTGAAGTTTTTCGACGAAAAATGAAATCCGTCGAAGATTTTTGACGGAAAACGAATTCCGTCAAAAACGGATGAATAAAATAAATTGGAAAAGAAATTGATTTTGTAAAGTTTTTAGATGGAAAATGGATTCCGTCGAAAAAGGATGAAAAAATAAATTGATTTTATGAAGATTTTTGACCGAAAATGGATTCCGTCGAAAATTTAGGAATAAAATAAAATAATGCAAAAGAAAATTATTTTGTGAAGTTTTTTGACGGAAAACGAATTTCGTCGAAAATGGATTAAAAAATAAATGCAAAAGAAATTGATTTTGTGAAGTTTTTCGACGGAAAATGGATTTGATTTTGTGAAGTTTTTCGACGGAAAATGGATTCCGTAGAAGATTTTTGATGGAAAATGGATTCCGTCGAAGATGGATGAATAAAATAAATGAAAAATAAATTGATTTTGTGAAGTTTTTCGACGGAAAATGGATTCCGTAGAAGATTTTTGATGGAAAATGGATTCCGTCGAAGATTTTTGATGGAAAATGAATTCCGTCGAAAACGGATGAATAAAATATATGCAAAAGAAATTGATTTTGTGAAGTTTTTCGACGAAAAATGGATTCCGTCGAAGATTTTTGACGGAAAATGAATTCCATCGAAAATGGTTGAATAAAATAAATGCAAAAGAAATTGATTTTGAGAAGTTTTTTGACGGAAAAAGAATTCCTTCGAAAATGGATGAATAAAATAAATGCAAAAGAAATTGATTTTGTGTTGTTTTTCGAAGGAAAATGGATTCCGTTGAAAGCAGATGAATAAAATAAATTGGAAAATATTTTGATTTTGTAAAGTTTTTCGAAGGAAAATTGATTCCGTCGAAAACGGATGAATAAAATAAATGCAAAAAAAATTGATTTTGCGAAGTTTTTCGAAGGAAAAAGGATTCTGTCGAAGATTTTGACAGAAATTGAATTCTGTTGAAAAT
>JAVKPL010004863.1:0-22895 GCA_032173675.1 Gastrolobium villosum | reverse complement strand
ATTGTCCACATGATTACCCAGAGCAAGGAAAATAATCTATTGGCTCACAGTTCTTTAATCTCCAATCTGTGTATAAAAGCTGGGGTTGAAATTCCTGCTAATGAGCCATTGGATGTAAAGGCTGAAAAGCCTATGACAAAGACTGCCTTGGAGGGTTATTACAAGGAATCCGAAAAACATGCAGCATGGCTTCTCAATAGCCAGGGCAATCCCATACCCCCTCCAGAGCCACAGGATCCGCCAGTACCTCAGGCAAATCCAGCAGCCCAGACATCAGCAGCATCATCATCTGCTCGTCAGCCGCTCTATGAGGACTCTCCGATCATACTCGAGATGCATGCCATGATGAAGGCCATGTGCTTGAAGATGGGGATTGATCCAGCCGATCCTCCTAGCTCTTTCCAGCAGTATACTATGGAGGAGTGATCATTGGCTGTTGTTACTTTTATTTATTTTTCGGACATTGTTAAATTTTGTGTTTTGTTTTAAATGACCAATAGGATTTTGTTAGGGTCAAGTACTTTTTGGATATGAACATCTCAGGGTTTTTCTCATTGTTTTGCTGATATATTATTGTTAATGATGTGTGCTTTAATTGCAGCCGTTCTTATCGATTGAACTTAGTTATTGCTGGGGACAGCAATTTCTAAAATCTGGGAATGGTGGATGACATTGCCCACCTGTTCTTGCACTTTAGCTGCAATTGTGGAACCACACTTCATTTCAGGGGAGATATTCGAACCAACTTACATTTTCAGTTGAAATATCTGTCTTAGCTTAAGCAATTTTAAAAATTCAGCAAAATTTTTTTGAAATATGCCTGTATGTATGTTGTTTGGAATATGCCTATTGATAATCTCAGATTTAGATGTTGCTTCCTTAAACAAATGATTGAATTCATCTTAGGAAGTACATTAAGCTTTGAAAGTTTTGGCATGATGTCACTTGGCATGAGTAGAGATTAGAATTGTTCGTCTGTCTGAAATTATGTGCTAAGATTGATGATATGCCTGATATCTCTGTGAATTCTAGTCTGAAATCATAGCCTTGAGGTTTGAGCCTAGACAGTAAAATTTTTCTGAAAGGCCTCACTGTACTGACACTCTAGAACTTGGTTTGTTTCTCTACAAGGCATGCATTTTAACTGATATGATAAGGCAATTTGTTCTTGATAGCTCTGGCCATAAAGCTCACCTGTATAATTAATCTTCCATTGTTATCCCTTTGAGGTTTGAACCTATTCATTGGTGATTACCAAATTGTTGCTTAACCTATCCATGATGAACTTACCCTAAGTGAGATTGAACTACTGATTTTTCTCAAAAAGAGAGAAAATATCTAAGGTAAGCTCCACTACACTAAGCAGATTGAAAAAGGAAAAGAAAAAAAAAAAAAAAAAAAAAAAAAAAAAGAGAAGAAAAAGAAAAAAGGAAAAAGAAAAACATGCGGGTGAAGCAGTGTGAATAAATTGGTCAAACATAGGAATTGACTTCCCGAAATTCTGTGGGCAAGTTAGTGGAGCAAAATCGATAAGTTCTCAGTGTCAATCTCATAGCATTTGAAGCCACTCTCCATACAAAATTCCTACCTTAGCCAGGCCAAATTAAAACCATTGAAAGTCCTTTGATCAGTTAAATGCATGTGTTTGAATCCTTCAATTTTAAGGATATTGAGAATATGATCAAGCCTATGGTAGTGTTTCAGCTGTGATGGTTATGTATGTCTGACACCCTAAAAACACAAAGAGTGAGAGTGATATAGTTTGTCTTGGTGAGAGATGTTCAGATTACATTCATGAAATTGCAGAGAATTGATGGCATCATCAGAATCCTTGCAGAATTCAGTTAGGCATGACATAATGGTTTCTTCAAGTGTTTTGTTGATATTGTGTTGAAACACTGCTGTACGAAGTTCTAAGTTTGAATCAGTTTATTGCTGAGGACAGCAATGTTTAAATCTGGGAATTGTTTGATATGCTCCCAGCATATATACTTTTATAGATCAAAAACAGCAGGAAATCAGATCTAAAACTGTATATAAAAGTGTATATGTGATGAAATTATTGAATAAAATTGTCAGACACTCTCTCACTCAAATTTTTCATGTTTACAGGAGGAAAATAACAAATAAAGGAGTAAGGAGAAGAATCAGACAGAAGTCCCACGCTCCAAGCGTAGGAATCCACGCTTGAAGCGTGGGAGGAGACTTCAGAACAGTGAGTCCACGCTGCAAGCGTGGAACTCCACGCTTGGAGCGTGGAAAAAGCAAAAATGGCAGAAGCTCCACGCTTGGAGCGTGGATCCTGCGCTCCAAGCGTGGGATTGAAAGAGACAGCTGTCAGTTGCGAGAAAAGGAGGATTTTTATGTTATAAAAAGGGCATAAGGCAACCCTAGGAGACAGATCTGATTGCTACACAACTGAGATCGTTCGGAGGCGGAAGTTCTGAGAAAGATCTCTTCTTCTACCTTTCTGTAGTTCTTTTAGTTTTTGTTTTTCAATTGAACCTTGGATTCTAGCCATGATAATGGTTGGCTAGAACCTCTTTGCTGTAGTTAGGGTCACGAACCCTTGTGAACCCCTGATACAATGGATTAAGTTTTTATGAATATATTTATCTTTTGAATTTCGTTCTATTCTGTTCGTATTGTTATTATTATTATTAGATCCGATCAATCTAGTAAGTAATAATAAATCTGAGGATTAGGGCCAACAAGAGGGATCTGAGGTCTTTAATCCGGAAAGGGGATAGAACGACGGTATGAACATGATCTAGACATAGACATGATTCATATTGTAGATGTTTCAATTATCGATCGTTATGCTTGATCTCATATAGGGCACCTCAAGGAATTAGGGTTCTATATGAGATTAAAGGGTTAATTCCTCAAGGGATTGAGAATTAACTATTGATACTTTTATCTGATAATTATCTAAGTTCACGATTTATATATGAATACTTAACTTAATCCAGAGTAAAAGGTGGGGATCATTGGTGAGTGTTCCCTACTACAACGTTTTTCTCATATATTTTAAACCCTTATTTCAATTCTTTTTCAAAAAGAACCAAAAACAAGTCTTTTAAATTTACAAATCAAATTTCCACACAATCCATCCTGACATTCGTGTCAAAACCCTTTTGAAATATTTAATCTTAAAAGAAAAAGTTTTAATTGATTTAAACACACTCTCTGTGGATACGAACTGTGATTTATCACTGTATTACTTGCGCGATTCGGTATACTTGCCGATCCACGTCAAGCAGCGGGCAAGAAGCCCGCATGATGACGAGTGGAACAGTGGTGTATAGTGTACTTTTTGGTGGCCATTTGGCCTAGGCTAGACTTAGAGCATGAACATGTATATGTGTGTAGGAGGAGTCCATTAGCATTATGTTCATGTTATTTTGGCTAAGTTTAGTTTTCATGTCATTTTAGTTATGTATGTATTTGGCAAGTGAAGCTGTAATATGTGGATTATTGTAAATTGAAGTTAAAGTGTAAGTGTAATTGTAATTCAGTATTGTAAATATACCATGGATGTATGCTTATTATGATGGAAGGGCTTTAGGCCTATTGTAGGTTTATGATTACCCGCATTATGGTTTATGCATGAAATTGTTATGTTTTAAGTGTATATTGGATTGGGTTGTAAGTGCCCCAAGGCATTGTTGGACCTTGTGTGTGCCACCCATTGGATTTTGCTGGATTTCAGGTGTATTAGTGGTGTTAAACATGTTATGCAAATTTGGGGATTTTAGGAAATACAAAGGAAACTCTGGCGAATTTTCTGTAGAATTGGCAGTTTTTGGGTGAACTTTGGAAGAGCGTATCTCTCTCCATAGTGGTCCGATTGGGACGTGCCATACGCCATTTTGAAGCTTAAGATGTCCCCTACGTTGTGTCAAAATCCTAGGATCATTGGTGGTGTGCGCAGCCCTGGGTGGCTGAAGACACGAACTGCCCTGTTCTGGCCTGTTTTAGTGGGCAGATCTGGGGCAGTTTAGGGAAATTAATTCCCGCTTCGTTACTTGGTCAAATTAAGCGTACGATATATCAAATCGAAGTTTGAGGTGTCTAGTTTATGGTGTAAAATCTTGTGAGGTAGTGTCCTTGTGGTTAGGTACAGTTTAATCAGTGAAGTTTGGAAGTTTTAAGCTGTTTTGGAGTTGGTAGGCAATGTTGTTTGTCCAACTTCAAACGGCGATAATCGGAGCTCACGAGCTCGGAATCGAGTGTGTGATAGCTTGTTAGAAAGGTAATTGAATAAGGAAAAAGGATAACCTGGAGACTAAGTTTGGATTTTTGTTTTGTGTTCGTGGAAAAACAGATTGGCAAATCCTGTTAAGTGGTAGAAACGTAAAAAGTGAGGAGTTGACTAAGTGGGTTTATGGGAACCCCTTAGTATCTTGTAGGTAATAAAATAAAGTGTATAAATAGTTAAGAAAGTCTTCCGCTAGTGTTTCAATTACGGTCACAGCTTTTTATTATTACGCTTTTTATACTTTTACTGTTCGCGTAATAATCGGAAAAAGTTTATTCTCATTTTTATAAATGAACTGCTGTGATTGTAACTGCGCTTAATATCATAATTAATGTTAACAATACCGGTACGTAACGGGCTGTTACAGTGGCCACTTGGCCTAGGCTAGACTTAAAGCATGAACATGTATATGTATGTAGGAGGAGCCCATTAGCATTATGTTCATGTTATTTTGGCTAAGTTTAGCTATCATGTCATATTAGTTGAGTTTATTTGACAAGTGAAGTTGTATTATGTAAATATTTGTAGTTTAAAGTTAAAGTTGTAAATGTAAATGTAATCCAGTATTGTAAATGTACCATGGATGTATGTATTATGATGGAAGGGCTTTAGGACTATTTTAGGTTTATGATTATCTGTATGATGATTTATGCATGAAATTGAAAGTTAGTGATTGAAACTATAAAGGATTTGAAAGTAAACTGCTTATGTTTTAAATGTAAATTGGATTGGGTTGTAAGTGCCCCAAGGCGTTGTTGGTCCTTGTGTGTGCCACCCATTGGATTTTGCTGGATTTCAGGTATATTTGTAGTGTTAAACAGCTTATGCAAAATTGGGGATTTTAGGAAATACAAAGGAAACTCTGGCGAATTTTCTGTAGAATTGGCAGTTTTTTTGGTGAACTTCGAGAGAGCGTATCTCTCTCCACAGTGGTCCGATTGGGACGTGCCATACGCTATTTTGAAGCTTAAGATGTCCCCTACATTGTGTCAAAATCCTAGAATCATTGGTGGTATGCTCAGCCCATGGTCGCTGATGGCACAATCTGCCCTGTTTTGGCCAGTACCAGTGGGCATATTCGGGTCTGTGTTGGGAAATTAATTCCCGCTTCGTTACTTGGTCAAATTAAGCATACGATATATCAAATAGAAGTTTGAGGTGTCTAGTTTATGGTGGAGAAGTTTGAGAGACAGTGGCTTGGTAGATAGGTGCAGTTTATTCCGTGAAGATTGGAGGTTTTAGGCTGTTTTGGAGTTGGTGGGCAATGTTGTTTATCCAACTTCAAACGGCGATAACCGGAGCTCACGAGCTCGAAATCGAGTGTGTGATAGCTTGTTAGAAAAGTAATTGAATAAGGAAAAAAGATAACCTAGAGTTTAAGTTTGGATTTTTGTTTTGTGTTTGTAGAAAAATAAATTAGCAAATCTGGTTAAGTGGTAAAAACGTAAAAAGTGAGGAATTGGCTAAGTGGGTTTATGGGAACCCCTTAGTATCTTGTATGTGATAAAATAAAGTGTATAAATAGTTAAGTAATTCTTCCGCTAGTGTTTCAGTTACGATCACAGCTTTTTATTATTATGTTTTTTATACTTTTACTGTTCGCGTAATAATCGGAAAAAGTTTATCCTCATTTTTATAAATGAATTGTTGTGATTGTAACTGCGCTTAATATCATAATTAATGTTAACAATACCGGTGTACAACTGGGCTGTTACAGAGAGTTTGAGTGAAACATCTCTAGGAAAGTTTGATTATCACCATTATTAGAGAGGTTGTGTTAACCACCACATTGATGAGTTTTGATTATTTGTACCCATTATTTTCATAGTGGACGTTTGAACTGGACTAGATCCCGTAAATTTTTACTTCTTTATTGGAGAAGATGTTCCCACGTTAAAATATGCTTGTGTTCTCTTTCTCTCTCTCTCCTTTGTATTTTTCATTTTTCCGCTGCGCTACCCGACCTGGTGAAGTTCAGGCCGAGGTATGATTATCGAGATCCAAGATCCAGGATCTTGTTAATTGACTTCCGCAAAAAGACTTCTTAGCCAAGTTGAGGGAACCGAGTTCCCAATAGGTTGATTATAAAATATTAATGGAATTGTGGGGTTATTTTATAAAAATAATCCTACCTTCACATTTTTTACTCAAACATGTGTTTGTATATAACGAGACTCCATTGGGTGATAAGAAACATATGTCTAATCAAATAGTGAAACAGTACGTTAAATAACAATCACACAACAATGACATAATACAATTATCAAGGTTATTTTGGACAATTTTTTCTCTATTTTTGTCTCTCTTACATGGGAAAGGAAGAAATCCAACTAATTTGTGATATTATTTAGTTGATAAACATCTTTTATTTTACACAGCAAGTCAAATTCCAAGAATAAAAATTTCTCAAAAAAAACTTTATTAAATGGCTACATTTCATTCTTTTTTGGGTTTATTATCTATAATTTAACATGATCAGAAAAAATTTACTACACTCACAACATTTTGTGTGGCCCACAGCAAAAAAAAAATGTCGACACGCAAAATGAATCTCTAGAACATAACACAAACACTTTTTCTAAAACATAACTCTTATAAAACCCTTCTTTTATATACAAACTCACTTTCCCAAGTTTTTACAAATAAACCTCCTATCAAACAGCAGGAATACATGTGCATTTCAATAGGAAAGCCATTTAAATTTGAGACTTGAAAACCAGTCGTGCATCTCAAAGCCATCATAACAGGTTTAAGACCAAGCCCCATTAGCACCGGATGATCCTAAAGGTTGGTACACTAAATATAATCAAGTTATCACCAGAAACATCAAATTTTCTTCCAATTAAAGCGACAAAGAATTAATATAAACTCAAAAGATGTTATAATAGACCCTAGTATACATCCTAAGGTTTCATCAGACCATCCAAAGAAAATACTTACAAAAATAACTTAATCAACTTATGGAGCATATGATTTTCCTTAAAAGTAGTTGTTATTAATTTTTCTATATGCATAATGATATTCTCAATATATTGATATTAAGTTTTTATAAATATGTTTACTAAAAAAAAAGTTGTTATAAATATTACTAGTGTCACTGTCACCCTATCTATCGTTCAGGGACTCACTTGTAGCAGATCATACTTTTAAAGTAGAAAGTGGAAGAGATATTAGAGGCAGAACAAGGAGGAAATTAGGGAAGAGAAGAGAGTTATGTAGGCAGAAGAAGAATTTTGGAGTTTTTGTGTTTATATTCCTTTATGTAAAGCAAATAAGAATTAGATATTTCTAAATTTTTTTTTTTTTTAATACTTCTAATTTTTATTTTTGAATTTCAGTGCTCTCGATACAGGCGTGGCTCTATTACTTAATATCCATTCACGCATCTCTTTGATTATTACTATTATTATTATAGGGGCATTTGATGGGGGAGATATTGTTTTTTATCAGGAAAAAAGGATCTATGAAAATATAGGGCATTTGGTAGGTCTAAATTTTTTTCCGGAATGTTAAGTTAATTATACTAATTTCCTGGAAAATAAAAATATCATGTATCAAATAATATTTTTGTTTGAGATTTTGTAGTCAAAACTGAAATGATTGAAAAAAAAGTTTTCTGGGAAATATTTTCAGTTTCCTCTGTCAAACATTGAAATTTTTTTTACTCCACCCCACTTTCCCATGATTTCTAAAATAATCTTCGTACCTAACACGCCGTAAGAATTTTTTGATGAGTTTTTTA
This sequence comes from Gastrolobium villosum, assembly GCA_032173675.1. NCBI lineage: Eukaryota > Viridiplantae > Streptophyta > Magnoliopsida > Fabales > Fabaceae > Gastrolobium > Gastrolobium villosum. The sequence continues at coordinate 14,892 of JAVKPL010004863.1, read as the reverse complement.
CAATGCAATACATGCATGTATGTGAATTCTACCCATAGTTAGCTTAATCTACCTGTTGAACTAACCTGATTATCATCGATATATCGGTATATTACTAATTTTTGAAAGAAATATATAAATAATAAAAATTATCATGAAACTTGCACAAAAAATAGATAATTGAACATGTCATTACGTAAAATATGCGGCATATGGAACCCTTAAGTAATTCGGAGTGGAAAAAGTTCAATTTTCCGGGGCGTTTGGTTGAGAAGAGATTTTATGATATATATGAAAGTAAACTGGCCTTTGAAGGCCGATGCATGTAAGGTGTAAAACAAAAATTTTTACTGCGGAACATACATGCACACATAGGTTCATGCTTTAAGACAGCATGATGTTACCTTGTTTGTGGCCTGATCAGTCAGGGAGATCAGATGTCAGGCTTGAAGGGTTCAAACCCTCTAATGGTGATCCACACCACCGTTCGTCAATGATGCAAGAACCCTTTCTTGAAAGCCACCAGATGAACACCACAGTGAGGCTTGCTATGCGCACAAGTGGTGAAGGTGGAGGCTAGGTATTCTGTTCGGAAAGGTGTAGTGAGCTACCCTACAGAATGATGCATAGATGGAGGAGAGTTGGCTAGGTTTTCACAAAACCCTAAGGTGAGGAACAAGTCATGCGCACACTTGGAGAGGAGGAGGGATTTAAATCATTCAAAATGAAAACAAAATTTCAAAAACATTTGAAATTTGCGCATGGATTAGGGAGGATAAGGTGGAGCTGTTGCAAAACAAATTTTGCCAACAACCTCCAATCTTATCCACATGAAATTAAGTTCAAAATAATTTAAACTTAAATTCATAAACTATCATATAGTATATACTTTTCATGCGCATAATTCAGCCCTAGAAAGGGTCCAAATATATTGGGTAGTTGCATTCAAAATTTGAATCAACTCACCCACTGATTCCCTCAACCACCAAATCTGAATGGAGCTTTGTTTTAAGTGATAAGATGACATCCTTATCACTTAAACTTGCGCACCAAACAGCCAAGGAAGTGCTTCCAAAGATGCTTCTTGATCCAAGGAATATGCTCCAATAAGATCCTGTCTTATCCTTTTGTTATGAAACAACTTTTCAAAACCAATTCAAATTCGAATTCAAACACTTGAATTCAAACGTTCAAACATTCAAATTCAAAATTCAAAATTCAAAATTTCAAATTTCAAATTCAAAATTCGAATTTCAAAATTCAAATCCAAATTCAAATTTCAAATTTCAAATTTCAAATTTCAAATTCAAAATTCGAAATTCAAATATTTGATTATTAATTTAACTAATTAAATTAATTAGTAATGGCTTGGACTATCCAAGCCCATTACTAAGCTCCATGCACCACCCACCCATTTAGGTGGGCTTCCAAACAGCTTCTTGGGCTAACAACCATTATTAGGCCCAATACCTTTAAAGCTAGTCCATCATGACTACAAGGTGTTAGTGTGTGACCCATTAGGTCCAACTTAGCTTCTGACATAACTGGGCTTGGGCCCAACAAGCCCACAACCCAATTAATGACAACACAGAGCACTAGCAATGCTTTGTTGCCCCAGAACTAGTCAGATTAATGACTTGATCAACCTATTGCACATATTTGGTTACCGTATGTATTTCCCTTCGTCTCGGTTATCTTCCCATTAACCTAGGGTAAGGAAATGTATCAACCCCTGCGGTTTAGGATAAGCTTTATTCGAAATAGGGAATCTTCAATTTACTGACTCTAAAGGCAGATCATCTCATGATCTCATTTACTATGCATAGATTCCCGAGTCCCTGTAAATGTCATCCCGATTTCTCCGGTTTACAGATAACCTAACCTCTCACAGAGATTTGACGAATTCCTTCAGCTTATTACCCTAGCCCTGTGCCCTTTAAGGACACGCCCAACAATATACCTATGAGTCTCCATGGTTCAGGCAGACGAGGCATACAATCAAAACATGCCTTCAAGAACACAGTCTAGGTAATAACTTCTGGTCTAAGGAAAGACATACCCAAACATAAAGAGATTACTCTAATGACACTATCTGTGAGATTTCCTCATAGAGTCTCTTTTGGGTCTGTTCAGTGCGAGCTATACTCTTATAGGTCCACCCACGACTTTAGCTAAGATATCTCCATATCTGCAGCTCATGAGGTCTTTACCTTGTATCCATATACAAGTAGATAAGTCGTACTAGTCTTTACTCGAGATCACTGATCCCCAAACTCAGTGTCTCTAGACTAGGAACATATAATTAGGAATAGACATGCAATATCCTTGAATCCTCATGATCGTGATCTCATCACAGATACTCAAGAGATACCTGTTCTATTCCAAGGGGTTTATCCAGTTCGTTCATATAATATTAACAGTAATATCGAGACACAATATGAAACTGAATAAATAGTGCTTTCATTTATTTGCGACAAACAAAGTTCTACATCTAGTGTCCTTTATTTAATCAAAAGATTGTCTCTAGGACACCCATATGCTAACAAGCTCCCACTTGGCCTAGAGCCAATCAGACCTAAGTCGTATGCCCAAAGCCTCATAATGACTATCATGTTTCCTCTGAGAAACAGCCTTTGTCAGGGAATCAGCCAGGTTATCGTCTGTGGGAACATAATCCATTTTTACATCATTCCTATCAATGATTTCTCTAATCAAATGATATCTGCGGAGCACGTGTTTAGATCTTTGATGAGACCTAGGTTCCTTTGACTGCGCAATGGCTCCTGTGTTGTCGCAAAGCAACTGTATGGGCTCATCCACGCTTGGAACCACCCTTAGTTCATTTACGAACTTCTTGATCCACACTGCCTCCTTAGCTGCTTCTGAAGCAGCTATGTATTCAGCCTCTGTCGTTGAATCTGCTGTTGTCTCCTGCTTGGAACTTTTCCAAGACACTGCCCCACCATTTAAGGTGAATACGAATCCTGACTGTGACTTGCAGTCATCTTTGTCACTTTGAAAGCTGGCATCAGTGAACCCTTTCACTGTTAACTCATTAACCCCACCATAGACCAGAAACGCATCCTTAGTTCTTCTTAAGTGTTTAAGGATGGTTTTGACTGCCGTCCAGTGACCCTCTCCAGGGTCTGACTGGTATCTGCTCGTAATGCTTAAAGCATATGAGACATCTGGTCTCGTACATATCATGGCATACATGATGGATCCAATAGCCGAAGCGTATGGAATTCCACTCATGCGATCCTTCTCAGGCTGTGACTTAGGACATATAGCCCTTGATAGGTGTACCCCATGACTGACAGGAAGAAAACCCCTTTTCGACCCTTCCATGCTAAACCTCTTTAGCATCTTGTCAACGTACGTGGATTGAGATAAACCCAGCAGCCTCTTGGATCTATCTCTATAGATCTTTATACCGAGTATAAAGGCTGCCTCTCCCAAATCCTTCATGGTAAAGTTTTCTGAAAGCCACTCTTTCGTTATTTTTAATGTGGGGATGTCATTTCCTATTAGCAATATGTCATCTACATAGAGCACTAGGAAGACGACATTACTCCCACTAACCTTTCTGTAAACACAAGGTTCATCCTCGTTCTTGATAAAACCGTTACTCTTAATGACTTCATCAAAACGTATATTCCAACTCCTTGATGCTTGCTTTAGCCCATATATCGACCTTTGTAGTTTGCATACCATATGCTCCTGATCTTTGTTTTCAAAGCCTTCAGGTTGTGTCATGTACACTTCCTCCTTCAAGAACCCATTCAAGAAGGCGGTCTTGACATCCATTTGCCAAATTTCATAGTCGTGGTATGCTGCTATTGCAAGCATGATCCTAATAGATTTGATCATGGCAACTGGTGAGAAAGTTTCATCATAGTCAACTCCTTGTCTTTGACGATACCCTTTCGCCACCAACCTAGCTTTGTAGGTCTGAACGTTGCCATCTGCATCAGTCTTTCTTTTAAAGACCCATTTATTACCGATAGGAACTATTCCTTGCGGTTTAGGAACCAAGGTCCATACCTTGTTCTGATACATCGAACCCATTTCAGATTCCATGGCTTCAAGCCATCTTGAGGAGTCAACATCTTTGACCGCCTCCTCGTAGTTACTTGGTTCATCATCCTCAACAGTTTGCTGATTCTCAATCACAAACTCGTACCTCTCAGGTGGATGGATGACCCTCGTAGATCTACGGAGTTGTGTGTTTACTTCTCCATTGGAGAACGTCGCCTGCGGAGCAGACTCGGGTTCCTCAATCTGTTCTTGTGGATCTTGCACTTCTTCAAGATCAATCTTACTCCCACTGCCTCCTTGAGAGATCAAATCCTTCTCAAGGAACTCAGCATTCTTTGACACAAACACTTTGTGTTCTTCCATGGAGTAGAAGTAGTATCCCTTAGTACCTTTAGGATACCCCACAAATAGACATTTAGTACTCTTAGCACTAAGCTTGTCTGATGTCAACGCTTTGACATAAGCTGGCGATCCCCATACCCTGAGGTAACTCAGGTTGGGTCTCTACCACTCCATATCTCATATGGTGTGGTCTGAACAAATTTAGACAGTACCCTATTTAGAAGGTATGCCGCTGTGTCTAAGGCATATCCCCAAAACGATTTTGGAAGTTGAGTCTCACTCATCATAGACCTAACCATGTCTAACAAGGTCCTGTTTCTCCTTTCGGAGACACCGTTTTGGTGTGGTTTGTAAGGAGCGGTAAATTGTGAGAGAATTCCATTTTCTCTCAGATAACCCTGAAACTCGTGGCTCAAATATTCACCACCACGATCTGATCGTAATGTCTTAATCATCTTGCCACGTTGTTTCTCCACTTCATTCCTAAACTCTTTGAACTTTTCAAACGCTTCAGATTTATATCTCATTAGGTATATATACCCAAATCTTGATTTGTCATCTGTAAAGGTAATGAAATAAGAATATCCACCTCTAGCCTCAATAGACATTGGGCCACATACATCAGTATGAATGAGTTCTAATAACTCACTAGCCCTATGACTCTCAAGCCCTTTGGGCTTTTGTTGAATCATTTTCCCAGCTAGACAAGATTCACACTGTCCATAGGATTCCAAATCCATGGAGTCCAGGTATCCATCTCTATGCATCCTAGACAATCTTATTTCATTTATGTGCCCTAGTCTACAGTGCCAAAGATAAGATTGATTATCCGTCCTAGGTCGTTTCACATCTATATTGAGCACTTCATTTCCCATTTCCAACACATACAATCCATTTATTAAAGAAGCAGTACCGTAAACCATATCATTCAAAATGATAAAAAAAACACCATCCCTAATACTGAAAGTATAACCATCTTGTTCTAAACAAGAAATTGAAATAATGTTTCTAGAAATATGCGGAACATAAAGACAATTATTCAAATGCAATAAAAGGCCCGTAGGCAAAATAAGGTCAGCATCTCCAACTGAATGAGCAGCAACTCTTGCTCCATTACCAACGCGGAGATCCACCTCGTTTCTATCCAATCTCCTTGGGCTCCTAAGTACCTGCAACATATTGCAGATATGAGAACCGCATCCGGTATCCAATACCCATGAGGATGGATTAGCATAAGAATAATTTATCTCAATCATGAAAATACCTGAGGCAGAAGCATCACCATACTTCTTGTCCTTCACATTGTTCAGGTAGTCTGGACAATTCCTCTTCCAGTGGCCTTTCTTGCCACAATGGAAGCACTCAGCATCACCCTTGTCCTTAGGTGCCTTCTTACCCTTCTTCTTGCCCTTCTTCTTCTTGGATTTTCCTTTGGGCTTAAGGGGGTCACCTTTTGCAGGCTCCTTACCCTTTCCCTTGGCCTTGCTAGGCCCACCAATCAAAAGAGTCTGTGTCCTATCCTTCTTGATAGACACTTCAGCTGTTGTTAACATGCTTAACAACTCAGGCAAGCTCACTTGCATCCCATGCATATTGTAATTCATGATGAATTGACTGAAGGAAGGTGGAAGTGAGGTGAGGACTAAGTCATTACTTAGCTCGGCATCCATGATGAAGCCTAGGTTTCCTAGCTTCTCAATCAGCCCGATCATCTTGAGAACATGGCTGGCAACAGACATGCTCTCAGTCATCCTACAAGAGAACAGTTCTCTTGAGGCCTCATACCTCTCATGCCTGCCTTTAATATCATACAACTCCTTGAGATGTACGATAATAAAGGGAGCATCCATATGCTCATGCTGCTTTTGCAGTTCAGGCGACATGGATGCCAACATGATGCATACTGCCATCACATTGTCATCCAAGTGCTGTTGGTGGGTTACGAAATCAAATTCCGCAAACCCTTCTTCCCCTTCCCGTGGAGCTACGGGTATTACAGCATCTAAAACGTAGGCAATCTTTTCGGCCCTTAGAACTATTCTTAGGTTCCGATACCAGTCCATAAAATTTGAACCGGTCAGTTTATTCGTATCGAGTATTGAACGCAGTGACAGTGGATTAGTCATATTATAAGCTGAAAAGGATGTAAAGATAGTTTTAGTTAATATACGGTTATGTAGTTAAAAGCAAATTATTAAAGACTTGAAATAATTTGCCACTCACACTATTTTATCTAAGTCAATGACCCTTCCTTTTGACTTAGGGTTAATCTACTTTAGATTTTACCTTAGTGGGATTAAGAGTGCGATTATTTATTTTAACCTCCGTCTGAGACCGCAAGATTAATTTAAATAAAGGGTTGATCTTTATCAACAGTATCTCATACCCTCTCTTAACATTAGGTTGACAACACTTTGTCACTTAGTGGTGCATCTCATGCAACCAACCTAGCACCATTACCCTAAGCACATAAGCCCGGCTGTGCCTGCAACTTATGTCTTAGTTATTCATTAAACCAGCACCCTAAGTGTCTTACACTTCAAACACTACTCCAGCCCAACGAAATAGTGGGTCCCAACTGAGTTGTGGAGCACCACTATGTAGAAGAGTTTTGTGTAGCATTGGTGGTGGGAGGTAATCATATGCTTAATTATTTATTCCTTTTAAGGGTTCCTTTTATCTTGGGGTTAATTAGGTCCCATCAAACGCATATTGTAAGTTATCATGCTAGTCGTTACCTATGTCAAACATCTATCGGTATACACTAGTCGCTATTGGACAAACATAATAACCATACAAAACGCGGTTTGCCCAATTCATGCATACTAGACGTTCTAATCATACATGCATATAAACAGTTTATATTGAGATAGCCATGGTGCTCGCGCTTTTGTCCTTTTGCTTCTTTAAGCAACGGCCGCTTGTCGTCCATACGCCACTAGCCTATTTCTCTAATTACAAATAACTAAAGAAACTCCATAACATTTTGGAGGGACAAAACTACAAAATTTAAATTGCAAATACACTTGTAAATTAAAATGCGCGATTACACATTAATTTAAAATTCAAAAAAATTCAAATCCGGGCACCATGACCACCCCCTTCCTGTTTGTACCTGAAAAGTTCAAAACTTCCAAACACAAACATTATATTATCACATAACATTTTCACATGTATTTTGACATTTAACATTTAAACATCAAAATAACATCAAGATTCATAATCTTAAATTTCTCATTAGCCGAATTTAAAAAAAAATTTAATTCAAATTTTGTTAATTCTTTCTTAAAGAAAACAAAATTAAACCATGCATGTAGCCATAAACCCCTTCATGGCCGAATCATATAGGTGACTATATGATAAATTTTGTCACAAAATTTCATGCATATAAACATGACACAATTCATGGAGAAAAATAAGAAATCATTCAAGGTACTCTTAGTACCCTCCATGGCCGAATCTACCCTTTCAAAAAGGGTGTTCCTTTTAAAACTTTCATAAAGAAAAAGAAACTAAACCATGATGCATAATGTTTTATGAACACAGAATCAAATTTACATGTTCATAAAAACAAAAACTTTAACACTTTAAAGGATTTGTGATTCAAAATCCATATGCAGAATTTAAACTTTAACCCTTTAAAGATTTTTGACCGTGAAAAACTCCTTTCAGAAACAAGGTACCATCACCGTCGATGGTAAAGCAACCGGGCTCTGATACCACTTGAAAGTAAACTGGCCTTTGAAGGCCGATGCATGTAAGGTGTAAAACAAAAATTTTTACTACGGAACATACATGCACACATAGGTTCATGCTTTAAGACAGCATGATGTTACCTTGTTTTTGGCCTGATCAGTTAGGGAGATCAGATGTCAGGCTTGAAGGGTTCAAACCCTCTAATGGTGATCCACACCACCGTTCGTCAATGATGCAAGAACCCTTTCTTGAAAGCCACCAGATGAACACCACAGTGAGGCTTGCTATGCGCACAAGTGGTGAAGGTGGAGGCTAGGTATTCTGTTTGGAAAGGTGTAGTGAGCTACCCTACAGAATGGTGCATAGATGGAGGAGAGTTGGCTAGGTTTTCACAAAACCCTAAGGTGAGGAACAAGTCATGCGCACACTTGGAGAGGAGGAGGGATTTAAATCATTCAAAATGAAAACAAAATTTCAAAAACATTTGAAATTTGCGCATGGATTAGGGAGGATAAGGTGGAGCTGTTGCAAAACAAATTTTGCCAACAACCTCCAATCTTATCCACATGAAATTAAGTTCAAAATAATTTAAACTTAAATTCATAAACTATCATATAGTATATACTTTTCATGCGCATAATTCAGCCCTAGAAAGGGTCCAAATATATTGAGTAGTTGCATTCAAAATTTGAATCAACTCACCCACTGATTCCCTCAACCACCAAATCTGAATGGAGCTTTGTTTTAAGTGATAAGATGACATCCTTATCACTTAAACTTGCGCACCAAACAGCCAAGGAAGTGCTTCCAAAGATGCTTCTTGATCCAAGGAATATGCTCCAATAAGATCCTGTCTTATCCTTTTGTTATGAAACAACTTTTCAAAACCAATTCAAATTCGAATTCAAACACTTGAATTCAAACGTTCAAACATTCAAATTCAAAATTCAAAATTCAAAATTTCAAATTTCAAATTCAAAATTCGAATTTCAAAATTCAAATTTCAAATTTCAAATTCAAAATTCGAAATTCAAATATTTGATTATTAATTTAACTAATTAAATTAATTAGTAATGGCTTGGACTATCCAAGCCCATTACTAAGCTCCATGCACCATCCACCCATTTAGGTGGGCTTCCAAATAGCTTCTTGGGCTAACAACCATTATTAGGCCCAATACCTTTAAAGTTAGTCCATCATGACTACAAGGTGTTAGTGTGTGACCCATTAGGTCCAACTTAGCTTCTGACATAACTGGGCTTGGGCCCAACAAGCCCACAACCCAATTAATGACAACACAGAGCACTAGCAATGCTTTGTTGCCCCAGAACTAGTCAGATTAATGACTTGATCAACCTATTGCACATATTTGATTACCGTATGTATTTCCCTTCGTCTCGGTTATCTTCCCATTAACCTAGGGTAAGGAAATGTATCAACCCCTGCGGTTTAGGATAAGCTTTATTCGAAATAGGGAATCTTCAATTTACTGACTCTAAAGGCAGATCATCTCATGATCTCATTTACTATGCATAGATTCCCGAGTCCTTGTAAATGTCATCCCGATTTCTCCGGTTTACAGATAACCTAACCTCTCACAGAGATTTGACGAATTCCTTCAGCTTATTACCCTAGCCCTGTGCCCTTTAAGGACACGCCCAACAGTATACCTATGAGTCTCCATGTTTCAGGCAGACGAGGCATACAATCAAAACATGCCTTCAAGAACACAGTCTAGGTAATAACTTCTGGTCTAAGGAAAGACATACCCAAACATAAAGAGATTACTCTAATGACACTATCTGTGAGATTTCCTCATAGAGTCTCTTTTGGGTCTGTTCAGTGCGAGCTATACTCTTATAGGTCCACCCACGACTTTAGCTAAGATATCTCCATATCTGCAGCTCATGAGGTCTTTACCTTGTATCCATATACAAGTAGATAAGTCGTACTAGTCTTTACTCGAGATCACTGATCCCCAAACGCAGTGTCTCTAGACTAGGAACATATAATTAGGAATAGACATGCAATATCCTTGAATCCTCATGATCGTGATCTCATCACAGATACTCAAGAGATACCTGTTCTATTCCAAGGGGTTTATCCAGTTCGTTCATATAATATTAACAGTAATATCGAGACACAATATGAAACTGAATAAATAGTGCTTTCATTTATTTGCGACAAACAAAGTTCTACATCTAGTGTCCTTTATTTAATCAAAAGATTGTCTCTAGGACAGCCATATGCTAACAATATAGGGAAATGTGATATATAGGAAAATGGTTGGAAGGTGAGATAGGTAGTAAAATGTAAAAAAAAGTTGTTTAGTTGGAAAAAATTATACCGAAAAAATTAGGTAACTTTTTTAAAATCTATGTTTGGTTGTAGATAAAATATAGATGAAAAAATAGGATGAAATGACAAAAACAACCCGATACATTTATTTTTAAAAAACAGATGCCTAAAAGTGAGTGTGTCGTAACACATCTCACTCCCCCCTAACGTCAAAAACCTTACTGAGGCAAAGATGCATATCCGGTTTTCATCAAAAATCACATGCAATTTAGCTTTCTAAACAGTGCATAAACATTGGTTTCTGAGGCAAAGATAGGAAAGACATACAACTTACATAGATGGTTATTTGGAGAAAATCCTTCAAAACAAACGTTGACTTTAACAAAACCTTATTTCATATAGATGGTTAAATATTGAAAAGACCCAAACCAAACAGCACTTTAAGGTGTTACGAATTTTAGTTTACATCAATAGAAGCGGGTAGCAGCAGCCATGCATTAACAACACAGCTTTATAAATATCGTGTATTAGTTATACAGTTAGAGCAGGTGTTAATGTGTTAGGCGATGCTGATGTGGCATCGTGCGAAAGGGTAATTAGGTGAATTGGATGATAAAAAGGAACTTATCTTATGGGGGATTCATTCAAAAATAAAATTCAAGAACTATTTTCAGTTTCTTTGTTCTCTTTTGTCTTTTTTCGCAACTAGTTAAGATCTGCTATCTTAAGGTGCTTTTATTTTTGAACACCACACCAAATCTTTGATTTTTTTCTGTTTCTCTTTCTGTTCATGTAGCTTTCCAAGAAACAGAGCATAGTGAAAAAACACATATAGCTATGGAAATGCAGTTTGCTCCATTAAATCATGTAAGGACAGCTTCAATTGATCTGCATTCGTAATTGCAGTCCATTCAAACGCATTTCATTGTTTAAGATACATCATGTTCGCGTCGCCTGTATTTTGTGTTTCCTTGTTGTGAGAGATTTAAAGGTGCATAAAAAATCATGGGAAGTACACCGGGAAGAAAGGTGGTACAGTTTGCAAACTTACCCATCAAGCTCCTGCTGCCTAATTCCTTCAACAAAATCCAAGAAATCGCTCTCAAGACCTTCCCCTCTCAAAGAATTTTGGGATACACCACTCCAAAAGCTAGCACAAGGTACTTTATATGGTATCAGAGTCTCGCCATCCACTCTTCAAGCCCGATGGGCTCTCATGAGGGAGCGTGTTATCTCAACACCCAAAAGCTACCTCAAAGGATGAGAGTGCCCAACGCCTTATAAACTCCACATTAGTTACATATGCAACCAATGTGAAACTATATATCTCAAAATGTTCGAACCTTGAATATGTATGGCAAGAAGAAGAAACGGGCTGGCTTGTTGATCGAAAAACCCGACTACAAGAAAGCCAACATCACCCTCATGAACCAGCTTTCGCTCTCCTTGGATCTATTTGAATCATCGATGATGACAAGGAGAAGATGAATAAGCAGTCCAAGTCTAGCATTGTCGATGAAGAAGAGACCAAGACGGCAAGACCCATTGGCTCAACGACAAGAAGGAGGGTCCCCGGTTCAGTCTTCACAACAGTTCGAACCGTGGACGGCTTGACCATGCTGATGATGCATTAGTCAGCAATCAGCTATCCTTTCTCCTGAAAAATACTCTTTATTTTGCTGTTGTTTTCCTCGGGAACCATGAGATGTTGGAGTTTTAAATCCCTGAATAAAAGTTTGATGTGAGAAGTAGTTTCTTTTTCTATTGATGTATCTTTTCACGTTGAATAGATGTGTTTTTATGATGAATTGATATGTCTTTTTAGGTTAAATATACGTGTATTTTCGTGTCGAATAAATGTATTGTTTTGTCGATGAAAGTGTGTCTTTTGAAATCATGACCTTACATTTTCTATAAGGGAAAAATATTTATCCTTTTAAATGACACAACTTATATTCTTTTACTCTCACAGAGAGGTGGAACTCACACCTTTATTTTTTTTGTCAATTCTCTCTCCTCCTTTATCTATCTTTTTCTCTCTCTTAAAATGATAGAACCTTATATCCTTTAAAATGACACACACTTTACCTTTTCTATAAATATATAGAGAGTCAGAATTTTCGTTGTTTTTTCTTGCGTTTGCATTCCATTACTCTAGTGTCTCCAGCATTTGGTTATGTTCTTGGGGGTTCTTGATTAATAGTGCTATCATTCTTGAGACGCAATCCGTTCTATTTTGGGAGATAATTGTTCAACAACCTTTGGTATTCATAGAGCCAACAAATTATCTTAAGGAGATAATATCTATTGCGCTCGGATTAATTATCTACATATTGATATTTCTTTCATATATCGTATAAATTCGTTCTTTATTTCTTATTGCACTTTAATTATAAATTTAATTATAACATCTTCATTGTACGGATTCAAATATGTGATTATTCATCTACTATTTTCAACAATATGAGAATCTCCATTTCCAAGGGGGTTGGAATGTTACAGATTCTAGTTCATGTCAATAGAAGAGGGCAGCAGTAGCCATGCATTAGCAATATAGCTTTATAAATGTTGGTTTAAACTTTATTTAATTAAAAGAAAATAGAAAGTGAAGAGTTTTATGGTGAAGGGATGTGTCCTTAGGAATTTGTGTGGACATTAATAAGTTTTAGAGTTTCCATGAAGTAGTCTTTATTATGTTTAGTTTTCCTAAGTTGGTTATTAGTCATTTGCTGATGCTTATAAATAGCACCATGTAAACCATTGTAAAGTGGCTTGGCATATACAGTAATAGAAAGAGGTATATTCAGAAAGAATCAGTGTGTTTGAGTGTTTGTGAGAAACACCATTAGAGGACCTGTGAATTTCAAATTGGTATCAGAGCTTGAGCCAATGGAAAATATGAGTAATAGTCTGCCAGTGCCCCGCCTGACAAAGGTGAACTATGAAAACTGGAGTATCCAAATGAAGGCCCTTCTACGAGCTTATGACAGTTGGGGGTTGGTGCAAAATGGGTTCGTAGAACCTGATACAACGGAAGGATATTCAGCAAATCAACTCAAGCAATTGAGTGTGTTGAGATCAAAGGATGCAGCGGCACTATTTATGATGTTTCAAGCCGTTGAAGGAAGCGGTGGTCTTGAAAAGATTGGAGATGCGACGACGGCAAAGGAAGCTTGGGATATATTGGAGACGACTTACAAAGGCGCGGACCGTGTGAAGCAGGTCCGACTTCAAACTCTAAGAGGAGAGTTGGAGGGGATGAAGATGAAGGAAACCGAAGGAGTGTCGGACTTCATCACCCGGGTTCAAACCGTGGTGAACCAGTTGAAACGAAATGGAGAGGGTTTGACCGACTCCAGAGTCGTTGAAAAAATTCTGAGGTCGTTGACAGACGACTTCGAGAACGTGATATGTGCAATTGAGGAATCTAAGGACTTGGCTACGCTCTCTGTTGAAGAGCTAGCAGGTTCTCTTGAGGCGCATGAACAGCGCAAGAAAAAGAAGAAGGAAGAGACACTGGAGCAAGCACTTCAGTCAAAAGCAAATATCAAGGATGAAAAGGCACTCTACTCTCAGAATGTTCGAGGTAGAGGTCGTGGACGAGGTGGACGTGGAAATGGCCGAGGAGGTCGTGGCCGAGGTCAGGAGGTGAAACATGAAGAAAGAGCTGAGACGAGTCAGCAAAACTGGAGAGGTAGAGGACGTGGTCGAGGTGGAAGAGGTCGATGGACAAACCAATCAAACGTGGAATGTTACAAATGTGGGAAGTATGGACATTATTCAAGAGATTGCAACTCGGACAAGTGTTATAACTGTGGCCGAGTTGGGCATTTCGCTAAAGATTGCCGAGATGAAAGAAGAGTTGACGAGGCTTCAAACCTCACTGCAGAAGGAGAAATACAAGATGGAGTTCTGATGTTAGCACATGGTGAAACTAGCTCGAAGGCTGAGTCGGAGTGGTACCTGGATACTGGTGCCAGTAATCACATGTGTGGTTACAAACATTTGTTCAAGGAGTTGAGAACGGTGGAAGCTGGACATGTCTCTTTTGGAGACGCGTCCAAAATTGATGTGAAAGGCCGAGGTACGATCTGTTTCATGCAAAGAGATGGAAAAATTGGTACAATTCGGGACGTGTATTACGTGCCTGAGCTCAAAAGCAATATTCTGAGCATTGGACAATTGATGGAGAAAGGTTACTCGGTTCTAATGACAGACCGAGTTCTGCTGTTGAAAGACAAACAAGGGCGTCTGATAGCCCGAGTTCAGATGGAGAAAAATAGAATGTACAAGCTGAGTCTGAGGAGTATGGAGGTCGGCTGTCTGCAAGCCGAGGTGGAGGATAAAATGTCGCTGTGGCATCGACGGTTTGGACACCTTCATTATGGTGGTCTGACCGAGATGATGAAGCAGAACATGGTGGTGGGACTGCCAAAGATTAACTCTGATGGAAATTTCTGTGAGGACTGCGTATTGGGAAAACATGCAAGGAGCCCATTCCAAAGGATGGCGAGATACCGAGCTAGGCAGCCTCTGGAA
>JAVKPL010004862.1:0-22828 GCA_032173675.1 Gastrolobium villosum | reverse complement strand
TGTGGGTTGCCTTCTAAGAAGCCAAGTCGATGAGAAAGCGAAACAGAGACACATATAGGAACCATTTTTTCTTTCAATATCATACTCATCTTCAAACCAAACAAATATTATATAAACCTCCTCCCAACTGAAGCCAACTTGTATGTTATATTTTAACTAAGCCAACTTTGGTGGTTCGATCAGCTCAAAAATCGGGTTCTGCCCACCGAAAGTTTCGTCAAACCTCAAAAACAACAAATGAAACTACAACACAACAAGATTTTAATCTAATCCATCTCAAAACAGCATATTTTTAAGCGATTTTTTAGAGTTTTTGGATGTTTTAAAAAATGATTTTTCAAGCTATTGGTCGCAATTTTTTTTTTTTGGCATAAAAATGTGTGGTTTTTGTATTAAAATCAATATGAAACAGTGGAAAAACTACAGGGAAACAAGATCAATTTAAAGAAAGATTAAAACTTTCATAATATGAACCTATGTTTCATAACAACACATTCACGAACGAAATTCCTTCACTATAGAAAATAGTTTCAAATTATTTTTGTGTCAATAGATCACTAAAAACTTATTTTTCAAAAACCCAAAAGCAATTTAATGTTTTAAAGTATCGATCGAAAATAATTTGAGAGTTTTTTAAATTTCATCTAATAAACCCATAAATTCATATTTAAAATTTTCTTGGAATACCCAATGAAAACATGCATATGATTAATGGTTAAAAAAACTCTCATCACGTAGAACAAAAATCTCAAGGTTTGCAAGATCAATTGCAAAAAATTTCAAACGAAATTTTATTATAATTTTAATTATTGAGAAAATTATATTAGGTGTTACTATTTTTTTATTAATATCATTGCATTTCTTTATTATTTTTCATATTGACTATTATAATTTTGAATGTTTATTAAAAATTCATATGGTTTTTTAAATTTTATAAATTCATATTGACCTTTCAAATATAATAAATTCTATTAAATTTTTTTAAAATGCAATCTTATGAAATCTTATTTATAAAAAAAAGATTTTAAAAAAAGTCTTTAAAGTTACTCCAAATTTAATTTTAAAATCTATAAAAAAAAACTATCTCAAAAAGATATTTTAAAATTCTAATCCAATCAATCCCCTTAAGTTTGAAGGCATACAAGGGAAGGGTATCCTGCACTTGAGTTGATGGGACTGCGAAAATTGGCCTATGACAAGTCAAGGATCCTGATTACGTTCAATGCCTCAAAGGAAAAGACTGAAACTGATGAGCATTCAGTAACATGAGATGGTGGTGTGAACTGTGAAGTTACTTGAATATCATAACAAAGCAAGCAGGGTATGACTCTAGTGAATATGCTTGATCGTGCATATATTTAGTTACATTCCTATATTTCATCTAATATTTCATATCTCAACTACACTAGAATTTCTGACATTAGCCTAACAATTTTTCACTTTGTTTTGCTGGACTAATGGGACTATAATAACATGCAAAAGCTTAGTGACGTGACTCTGGCAAGTGTGGTTTTTCTCTGTTAAAATTGATAAGAATAGAGTCATAAGAGAGCAATTTAAATATATATTTGCTAATTATATTGATTCTTTGTATGTCAATAATATTCATCTTTTAGTTGTATTTTTACAGGAAAAAGAAGTGAAAATTATAAAAAAGCATGTTAACACAATTCCACACAGATGCCAAGAAATACAAGTTCCAGAAGCATGGCGCAAACCGGCACCACACGGCGCACACCCGCGCCAGTTTCCGGATTCCCACGGTACTTTGGAGGTGGCGCCAGCTGGCGCTGCTATGGCGCCAACCGGCGCCAAAGTATAAAAAAAAATTGCAATGTCCAGTAGCGCCACTTTAGTTGAAGAAATTGGAATGGCGCCTAGTGGCACCACTGCCACCGCCTACTGGCGCCGTTTCACGAACATTCGGTACCGGCTTTTTCATTTCAGGCAGTAGCGTGGCGCTGACTTGCGCCAACCCGGCGCCAACTGGCGCCGGTTTGCGGGACGGATCTCCGTGTTTTCTGAGGGGAATTTTTGGAATGAGAAGAAAACAATATAAAAGGACCTTTTATGCAATTAGGTCAGACACTTAGACATTTCACATTTTCTAAAATTCTGATACGGACACAGTGAGACACACAAGTGAGGGCAGATCTGGATCTGAAGAGACTGGAGGAGAAGGGCTCTGTGGCGTTCTTCGTTCTTCATCTCGTTCCAGTATTTTCTTTATCTTTTATTTAGTTATGTTGAATTTTAGATCAGCAATCATGATGTTGATTGGCTAGATCATTTTTATTTTAGTCACGGTCACGATCCATATGTGAACCCTTGACACGAAGGATTGATTTGTGGTTTTTAATTTATATAATTATCTTTATCTTTACTCTGTGCGAATTTTATATTCCCTTTGTTAGAGTTGATCAATCTGATAGTTGGGGATATTCTGAGGATCAAAACTCTAGATAGGAATATTGAGGTTTTGATCTTGAAAGGGGATAAGATAACAATCTGTATGCGTGTTAGGAATAGACGTGTATATGATTACAGATGCTTAAATTATCGCGCCCATTGCTTGATCCTATGATAAACATTGCAAGGAATTGGGGTTTCTCATGGGATTAAAGGGTTAACCCTGCAAGGAATTGAGGGTTAACTATTAAATCTTTTTAGATGATAATTTATCTGAGTGATTATATAAATAATTATTGTAAATCAATCCGGAGTAAAAAGCGAGGATCATTTGGTGAATGAACCCTGGCTACAATGCTTTTCTTATCCTTTTTACAAATCACTTCTCATTTTTATTGTTTTATTTCTCAAAACAAAAATACAAAAATATTCAGTTGGTAGAGCGAGCTCAGTTTGGTGGAGAGGCTGATGAGGACCCTCACAGGTTCATTGACATATTTCTGATGATCTGTGACTCCACTAAACACCCCCAGGTGTCCAATGATGCAGTAAGGCTGAGACTGTTTCCCTTTGCTCTTAATGGGAAGGCTTTGAATTGGTTGGAAAGGCAACCAGCAAGAAGTATTCCATCATGGGAGAGTCTTTCAAATAAATTCTTTGTTGAGTTCTTTTCCATGGAAAGGTTTAACCAGATGGTGAATGATATCACCAATTTCACCCAGGCTGAGGGTGAAACTGTGTGTGCAGCCTGGAACCGCTTCAAGGATCTAATGAGGAGATATCCTCATTACCCCATGACTAATGGTGATCAAGTCAGAATTTTTTTCAATGGGTGTAAACCTAAAGTTCGGATGGTACTAAATGGTGCAGCAGGTGGTAGCATCGAATCCTTGAGAGCAAATGAGACTCTTGAGTTAATAGAAAGAATGGCTGCCAACGAAAATGAAGGTTTGACAGCCAAGCCTAAGAGAGGGATTCTACACCCGGATAACAATGATGCGGTTCTGGCTGAAAATAAATTGTTAGCACAACAACTAGCAAATTTGACCTCAAGGCTGGACAAGATGCAACTTTCCACTATGCAAGTTGTATCTGTGGTTTGTGAATACTGCAAGGGTGAGCATGAATGCTCATCTTTGTTATCTTCTGATTCTCCTCAACAAGTGCAAGTGAATGGAGTATGGTACGAGTAAAGATCTCCACCAAGAAACATTCCTAGGAATCAGAATTTCCCTTCTGGAAATAACAATTTTCAGAGGAGAACTCAAGGCACAGGACTGGATTACAATTCCAACAACTACTTGCAGCCTCCACCAGTCCAAGCTAAGGAACCTTCTGATTTGGAGAGGTTAGTTGGACAAATGGCTCAACACTCCAATGCCTTCATTGAAGAGACTAGGGCCACTACTAAGAACATGAGTGCTTCTATCAGGAATTTGGAGAATCAAGTTGGCCAGTTGGCTAAACAAGTTGCTGATAGAACTCCAGGCACTTCCTCTAGTAACATAGTTAAAAATTCCAAAGAGGATTGTATGTTTATCACAACTAGAAGTGGTAAGGTGGTAGGAGTTCCAGAAAAGCTTAAGGCGGTTGAGGAGCCAGGAAAAGAAGAGGGGATTCCTTCTGATGATAAGACACCTCTTCAGAAAGGTGAAGAAAAAGAGCCTCCTATTGTTGCTGAAAAGAAAAAGTTTGAGCTTAATCCCGAATATGTGCGAGCCATGGCACCTTATCCTGATAGATTCAAGAAGGATGCTCAAAAGCAACAGTATGACAGATTTCTTGATATTTTCAAGAAGTTGCATATAAATATCCCTTTTGCTGAAGCCTTGGCTGGCATGCCCAATTATGCCAAGTTTATGAAGGACCTCTTGTCAAGAAAGCACAAGTTGCAGGAATGCCAAACGGTGACACTCACTGAAGAGTGTAGTGCTATAATTACAAAGAAGTTCCCGCCTAAGCGTCATGATCCAGGGAGCTTCAATATTCCTATTGAAATTGGGAACACCAAATTTGTTAAAGCCTTGTGTGATCTAGGGGCAAGTATAAATCTAATGCCCTTGTCTGTTTGTAAATCTCTGGGGATTACTGATTTGAAACCCACTTTGGCATCTCTTCAACTTGCTGATAAGTCTGTGAGAAAGCCTAGTGGAATAATAGAAGATGTTCTTGTGAAGGTAGACAAGTTCATCTTCCCTACTGATTTTGTGGTGTTGGACATAGAAGGAGGAGCTGAAATGCCACTTTTGCTGGGTAGACTTTTCTTAGCTACATCTCATGCACTAATTGATGGAGAAAGCGGGAAGCTAGAGCTAAGAATGAATGATGAGACTGTCACTACTCATGTCTTTGATTCTTTAAAACAGTCTTCTCACAAAGACGATTATTTTAGTCTTGAAGTGTTTAAGGAAGAAAAAGATGTAGCAGTTGAGTTTCCTCAAAATCTCAAAGATGAGGACAAAGAAGATGGAACCCCAAAAGTGGAAGTGAAAGATCTTCCTAAAAATTTAATTGATGATGTCAAAGAGGTGAGAATGCTTCAAGAGAGGCGTACTCCTACAAAGAAGAAGGTAAGAAGAAAGGAAGTAGTGAACTTCTTTGATACAAGTTGGAAGAGACACCGAGAGCTGAAGTTTGACAAGAGACACCGAGACTCTATCTCTCGGAAAAATCAAAGCTTCAAAGAGTTCTTAACATGGATCCATGGTTTGGATCAAATTTGGGAATGGTGGTCCCATACACCAAAGCACCCAGTGCCACCAGATCCTTCAATTGCTGAGTCATCCCACGCTGCTGAGGGGGATGACATGGAGGGCTGATTATATCTCCTTGCTGATGGAGATCTTGTATATTAGTTTATTTTTCTGTTTCGTATTTTTAGTTATTTTCTGTTGGTATATTTTTCTCTGATGTTTTAATGTGTGCATTATAGTTTCTTCTATATGCCACTGTTTGTTCTATTGTGCAGGTTTTTATTCCTTCTTATGATTTAATTATTGCTGAGGACAGCAATGCTCTAAATCTGGGAATGGTAGGCTTGCACCTTAGAACTGCAATTCTTCTATCAGGGGAGATATTCTAACTCTTTTAATTTTCTTAGTTATTTTTACAGTTGTTTTGTGTGCTATTTATATATAAGAAAAAATGTGTTATCCCAGGTTTAAATGTGCTAATCTTGTTAATGTACATGATTGAATTTTAGGAAATATATTGCATGACTTTCTGGCATAACATTGCATATGCATAATTGGATTGCATGATAGCTCGTTTGTATGAGTTAATATTGTGAATTCTGATAATGTCTGAAGTCAATTTTCTTGAGTCTGCATTGATACCATAGCTGTGAGGTTTTGAGCCTAAACACTGAAATTTTTGTTGAGAGGCCTCACTGTTGTAATACTCTAGAACTTGATTTATTTCTCTGTTATGCATGCATTGATTGATATGATAAAGGCATTTTGTTCTTATTAGCTATTAGCCAAAATAACTCACCTGTATGAAATTTTCCCTTGCTAGCCCTTTTGAGCCTGAACTGATTTGTTGAAAAATGACCTGTGGCCTGATTAATGGCTTAGCCTATATCCATGAGATTTACCTTGGTTGAGATTGAATCAGTGAATGTGTTGAGAATAAAGTAAAGAAATTGAGGTAAGCTCCACAAAGGTCAAGTGATTAAGGGATATTTATACCCTTATAAAAAAAGAAAAAAAGAAAAAAGAAAGGGTAAAGTGAAAAGCAAGAAAAAGGAAAAAAAATAAAAGGTGGGTGGAAGGAATTGATTCCTGAAATTCTGTGGGAATGGTATTGGAGCAAAACAATTGAGTTGAATTTGTTAAAAGTGAAATAATATCAGTTTTCAATCTCTTGGTTGTTTGAGCTACTATCCAAATTTTCATACTTATTATCCCGACCATTTACAACCTGTGAAGTCCTTTTGATCAATTGATGCATGTGTTTGATTTTCAATTTTAAGAATTTTTGAGAATATGATCAAGCATATGGTAGTGTTATAGCTTTGAGTAATTGAGTGCTCATAATACCCTTAAACACTGAGTGTTGAGTGAACATTATTTATCTGTGAGAGGGGTAATCAATGTCGACTTGTATATTTAAGAAGCTGATGGCATTATTTGAAGTTTATGATATTGAGTCAGGCATGCATGGCATATTGTGTCTGAGAGTATGTATGATTGTTATGTTGGATTAATTGAATAGTTCCTGGATTAAGTGTTTACATTGCTGAGGACAGCAATGCTCTAAATCTGGGAATGGTTTGATGTGCCTCTGGCAAGTGTGATTTTTCTGTGTTAAAATTGATAAGAATAGAGTCATAAGAGAGCAATTTAAATACATATTTGCTAATTATATTGATTCTTTGTATGTCAATAATATTCACCTTTTAGTTGTATTTTTACAGGAAAAAAAAGTGAAAATTATAAAAAAGTCTGTTAACACAATTCCACACAGATGCCAAGAAATACAAGTTCCAGAAGCATGGCGCAAACCGGCACCACACGACGCCAGTTTCCGGATTCCCAGCGATACTTTGGAGGTGGCGCCAGCTGGCACTGCTATGGCGCCAATCGGCGCCAAAGTATAAAAAAAAATTGCAATGTCCAGTATGCGCCACTTTAGTTGAAGAAATTGGAATGGCGCCACTATGACGCCTACTGGCGCCGTTTCACGAACATTCAGTACCGGCTTTTTCATTTCAGGCAGTAGCGTGGCGCTGACTTGCGCCAACCCGGTGCCAACTGGCGCCGGTTTGCGGGACGGATCTCCGTGTTTTCTGAGGGGCATTTTTGGAATGAGAAGAAAACAATATAAAAGGACCTTTTATGCAATTAGGTCAGACACTTAGACATTTCACATTTTCTAAAATTCTGATACGGACACAGTGAGAGACACAAGTGAGGTCAGATCTGGATCTGGAGAGACTGGAGGAGAAGGGCTCTGTGGCGTTCTTCATCTCGTTCCAGTATTTTCTTTATCTTTTATTTAGTTATGTTGAATTTTAGATTAGCAATCATGATGTTGATTGGCTAGATCATTTTTATTGTAGTCACGGTCACGATCCATATGTGAACCCTTGACACGAAGGATTGATTTGTGATTTTTAATTTATATAATTATCTTTATCTTTACTCTGTGCGAATTTTATATTCCCTTTGTTAGAGTTGATCAATCTGATAGTTGGGGATATTCTGAGGATCAAAACTCTAGATAGAAATATTGGGGTTTTGATCTTGAAAGGTGATAAGATAACAATCTGTATGCGTGCTAGGAATAGACGTGTATATGATTGCAGATGCTTAAATTATCGCGCCCATTGCTTGATCCTATGAGAAACATTGCAAGGAATTGGGGTTTCTCATGGGATTAAAGGGTTAACCCTGCAAGGAATTGAGGGTTAATTATTAAATCTTTTTAGATGATAATTTATCTGAGTGATTGTATAAATAATTATTGTAAATCAATCCGGAGTAAAAAACGGGGATCATTTGGTGAATGAACCCTGGCTACAATGCTTTTCTTATCTTTTTACAAATCACTTCTCATTTTTATTGTTTTATTTCTCAAAACAAAAATACAAAAATAAGACTTTTATTTTCAGATTTCAATTTCCATCAATTTGACAATATTTGTCACAAACCCTATTTGAATTCTTCCATTCTTTAAGAGAAAGTTTAATTGATATTCGATCTCAATCCCTATGGAGACGAACTTTATTTATCACTTTATTACTTGTGCGATCGGTATACTTGCCGGAGAGGATCACTTAGGACATAGCATGGTTTGCTCATATCAAATATAAAGGTATAGAATATCGAATATTGCAGTCAATTCCACAAAACCCATGCGGGACATATGTAGCTCTATAGGTTAATAGTATCTGTGGCTGACTTTTTAGGTTTATGGCAGAAAGGAAAAGAAGACATTGGACATGTGGTATAAAAAGATAAAATCAAACAACTACAAGTTAAAATTCTAATATCCTGATTACCAGGCTTAATAAACGTCAATTTTACATTTGAAATCAAATACTAAGCTAAGATAATGCAAAAGTTAACTATGCTAAGATGATTGAAATGTATATTTACTCAAATAAATTGAATACGGGGAATTCAGATAAACGCTTGAAACTAACTATTATGTTAAGGTAAATTAAATGGGCCTAAATTCTAATAGTGGGGGTTAGCCCACTACGTTAGGCCCAATAGTAGTGAGTGGGTCTGATTGATGGGCCGTAACACCAAGACATTGGGCTGGGATACATATATGGTCTTGCATATTGCACCGGCTCTGGTTGGTACCATGACATTGGTCTTGCATACATCACTGGTTCATAATGTGGCATTGGTGGATGGTAACTAGTGAATGGTGGTTGTGGTGCTACATTTTTTCTGCTACGCCTTTTTTTGTACCTTTCCTTCTTCCATTTTTCATTAGAATCTCTCTCACTTTCCTGCTTCCATTTTTCATCAGAATCATTAGAATCACCAGAATCATCAGAATCACTTTCACTTTCCTTCTTCCATTTTTCATCAGAATCACTCTCACAGCAACAATGAGAAGTGTTTTTGTGTTTGGGGCAAGAACCAGCTCTGCTTTGCTTTGGTGATTTGTGAAACGACCAAAGTTGTGCCCTTTTACCCATCTCCTGAAGAACCTTGATTACCATCGTGGAATTTATGTTGCCCACAACTTTTACCTTCCCTTCATTTGGATCAATGGAAATAGATTCCACTCCTGCTCATTTTTTTTAAGTGAATCGAAGTGTCACAAAATTAGTCAATACATGGAAATATAGGATGATTAACAATAATATTGACAAACATGACATACCCTTTAATTGCAGCAACATGCTTGTCATATCCTTTGAGAAGCCGAAATCAATAACCATAGTAGAAATCTAAAAGTATATACATGAAGAAAGGAATAAAAATAAGGGTTCAGCACTTCTTATATTGTTGCATATGAGAAATTTTATAGCAACACATAGAAAGTCACGATACACATGCGAATTCTAATTTATTTTTATTTTTTTAATTTCAGAATCGGCATATGAATCCTAGTGTAAATATATTTTCAGTAAAAAATTTAATCCGCTGTTGTTACAGAAGTGACGAACCCTAAAGAACAATACATAAAGCAAAATGATATATATGTAAAGCTTTGAATAGACAAATGGCGAAGATTACCTTGGATCCATACTGATGGCTCTCAATTTGCTTAAAGCGACAAAAACTTCTTGCCCGGGAGGAATGAGACCAGTGAGATTGGTTTATAGAGAAAATAACACTAACAGAACCTTCTTATATGTGTACAAGGAATATACAAATAGGAGAGATATTACCAAATCTTAACCGTTGATTTCCGTCAATTTAACGGTTATAATTTATTACAAATTAATAATTAATTAATAAATATGAACCCATAAATTATAACCGTCAGATTGACGGAAATCAACAGTTAAGATTTGATAATAAGAGGTAATAAAAAAATATGTAGTAAATATAACCTATCTCATATTATATTGCAAATCAATTACATTGAGATTTGTCATAAATATAAATTATTGGATGTACAATTGGTATGATTTTCAACCAAACACTGAATACAATTTTTTTCTTTTTTTTTTTTGGTATAAAACACTGAATACAATTTACAATACTAATAAATTGGTTTGAATTCTAAAATATAACGGATTCCTTTTGGTAAGGTTCCACTCACATACACTAAAATATTTTTTGTTTTTGGAAATTAGAATATTTTCTTTAATTATTTAGATCCTTCAGTACCAATGACAGCAAAATAAATAAATAAATAAATAAATAAAACTTTCCTCATCCATGTTTTAATTGAGTAATTTCATCTTATGCTAGTAAAATTTATTTGGCAAGTAATTGTATGTTTAAGGATAATTTTAATCACGATTGGCCGAGAGTCAACACTTGACGGACATTTTTTTTTGCACTATTTTTTTTTTTTATAAAGTTTTTGCACTATTTATTATACTAAAAAAATTGACTTAATTAAGTATTCATTGTTGTTTAAGTTTATTCATTTTAATCTATAATTTATAATTACATCCAATCTTATCCTAATACTTAATTTATAGAGTTTTATCCAAAAAAATTTACTTTTTATTTTATATGTGAATTTATTATTAATAGTATTCATGTTGACATTTTGTCCGTCCATATTGTACTTTTAACTGATATTTCTATGGGCTTAGTTAGTTTTAAATTGCATAAGATAAGGAATCTTATATCACCGACGTGGCTATCACCTAAAAATAAAAAATAAAAAATTTACATAATATTAAAAAAGAATTAATAATCATATCTATGATTGCTTTTGTTGACATGATGTAGGTGATGATTTTTTATTTTTCTATCAACGAAAAAACTTATTTATTATATTTTTTTATAGATTTTTTATTTATTATATTCTTTGTGCGACTTTCATTT
This sequence comes from Gastrolobium villosum, assembly GCA_032173675.1. Lineage (NCBI taxonomy): Eukaryota > Viridiplantae > Streptophyta > Magnoliopsida > Fabales > Fabaceae > Gastrolobium > Gastrolobium villosum. The sequence goes on along the minus strand of JAVKPL010004862.1, from coordinate 11,945 downwards.
GAAATTCATGCAGAGTTGTTATAGAAATATCAGTATGATATTATTATTTTTTTTTATTATATCCTGATTTGTCGAGCTTCAATCAAAACCAATAAAAAATGGGGAAGGATCCGTTTGCAATTTTTTTTTTTACAAATTGCACTATATACGTATGACGAGTCATACACTCTTGATTGAAGTATGACCGGTCATACGTAGTCTAGTTTGTAAATAAAAAGTTTGTAAATATAACTTCCCCATCAAAAAAATTATAACTTATGATTATGATCAAATGACATCCTAAATCAATAAAAAAATAATAAATACATATATTATTGACAATATGTTGAGTAATATTTTTCCGAAGAAAGAGTATCGTTCTTTTTCTGTTTATTTATCTGAATTAAAAATTCTGTAATTGGAATTTAATTGGTTTTTGTAAAAAGAGAATTTTGTATTCTTATTCAATTATCAAGACTAATGTAAAAAGTAAGAATTGATTTATCAATGTAAAAGGGGTTCTGGGTATATTTAAAATCATGGATGACACAAAAGTATTTGCATTCCTGCAAATTTCGTTCAAAGCTACAGCGAGTTTATCTCAATTTCTGAAGTACTACAACAGGTTTAATTGAAACTTCCAAGAATCAACATTAAGATTCAAGAAGATCTTTTTCCAAGGGTTCTTAAATCTTTCTAGAAAATTTATCAGAAATCACCTTTCGATTATCCCTAAACAAGAAGGGTTCAATTGACTCTTAACAAAAACGCATTTCCCAAGTTATTTTTGTTGAAAAACTCAAGTTTCATTCCCATGAATTTCTTGAGTTGAAAAGTTAAAAGAATCAATCGAATGAGATAATACAAACAGTAACGAAGAACATCAAGAAATATTCATCCAATCATTTTAACACACCCAGAAAAGAAAAGAAATTAGAAACCCATTGTCAGAAATATTGCAAATCTGAAAAGTAAAGAAACAAGCATTACCAATATTCAGTAATGAACCGGTCCTTCAAGCATCAAAGTTCCTAAACTAGATCTAAGGATGAAAAACTTGCAGAAGTGTGAAAATGATAGCTCGAATGAAGATCCGCGATTCCTTCCCTTGAAGATGCGTTGTCAGTGCATTTCAAGTTCAAGAATTTGGAAGAAAATGCTTGCTTTCAAGAAATCACAAAACTCAGAATCTTTCAAAGCAAAAGTAACGAAGACTAAACTAAAAACTCTATCTCTCAAATCTCATATCTGTTCTGATATATCCTATCCTAAAAACTCAGAAAATTCCCTTGTTATCATGGCCGTCCCCTTCTTCTTCATCCAATGGTTCAGATTGCTCCTTTTATTTTCCCACATGCTGCCTTCTTTTTTTTTAGTGAGCTGAAAGTAAAAAAAATAAATAAAACATGTAAGAAACAAGCCAAATATTATTATTTTTTTACTTCCTACCTTTACTTTTTACATGGGCCTTAACTTAACTCATTTGGGCTTAATTTACCTGCAAAAACACTAATTAAACAGCCCAAAGACACTTAAATAACATAAAATAATATAATATTAATATATATTATTCGGTGCTAACAAAATACCCCAAACTTAACCAATTGTTTGCCCTCAAGCAATCAAACAAACTTTCATTCAGAAAATAACCTATTAGCTCAAAATTCAGAGTCACTTAGCACCACAGAATTAAACTTAATAACTTAGTTAAATTTATCAACCATCTATGCAAAACATCATACTTCTTAAAGCATTGACCAGGCTTAATGTTAACCAATTCCTTCATCAAATTAATCATCCAACTCCAGTCAATCAGTAATTATAGAAGCATTCAATCAAAAACTCATGCACATTCAATCAGTTGCAAACCTTAATTTAAACTGACTCAATTGACATTCCACTGAATTCCTTTCTAGATATATTCAATTAATCACACTCTTTCATTTTTTATAAGGAAGGTTCACTCATTGTCATCATGCATGAATGCTTCCAATCTACACAACCATTCAGAAACTTGAAGTCCAATATGCTACCTCCATCAAAGGGTCTTTAAGGCTTGTAATGAGGCAGGGCTAGGAATTTTGTTTTTCTAGTCACTTGGCTAATTAAGCTAACCCTTTAGTGTCTAACTAATCCTCATTAGCTTTTTCTGATTTGTGGCCCTAACAAGACAAAGGGAAATTACTGACTCTCTCTTCCCTTTTTGTATTGATTACTTTAGATCCATACTGATGGCTCTCCATTTGCTTAAAATGACAAAAACTTCTTGCCCGGGAGGAATGAGACGAGTGAGATTGGTTTATAAAGAAAAGAACACTAACAGAACCTTCTTAGAACCTTCTTATGTGTTACAAGGAATATACAAATAGGAATATTATACGAGAAAGGTTATACTTAGTACTTATTTTTTTATTACCTCTTATTATCCAATCTTAACCGTTGATTTCCGTCAATCTAACGGTTATAATTTATTACAAATTAATAATTAATTAATAAATATGACCCCATAAATTATAACAGTTAGATTGACGGAAATCAACGGTTAAGATTTGGTAATAAGAGATAGTAAAAGAAAATAGGTAGTAAGTATAAGCTATCTCATATTATATTGCAAATCAATTACATTGAGATTTGTCATAAATATAAATTATTGAGTGTACAATTGGTATGATTTTCAACAAAACACTGAATACAATTACAATAGTAATGAATTGGTTTGAATTCTAAAATATAACGGATATCTTTTGGTAATTAAGTCATGGATTTCAGGTTCCACTCACATACACTAGAATATTTTTTGTTTTTGGAAATTAGAATGTTTTCTTTAATTATTTAGATCCTTCAGTACCAATGACAGCAAAATAAATAAATAAATAAATAAAACTTTCCTCATCCTTGATTTAATTGAGTAATTTCATATTATGCTGGTAAAACTTATTTGGCAAGTAATTGTATGTTTAAGAATAATTTTAATCACGATTGGCCGAGAGTCAACACTTGATGGACATTTTTTTTGCACTGTTTTTTTTTATAAAGTTTGTGCACTATTTATTATACTAAGAAAATTGACTTAATTAAGTATTCATTATTGTTTAAGTTTATTCAGTTTAATCTATAATTTATAATTACATCCAGTCTTATCCTAATACTTAATTTATAGAAAATAAAAATAAAAATAAAAAAAAAAAAATAATTTACATAATACTAAAAAAGAATTAATAATCATATCTATGATTGCTTTTGTTGACATGATGTTGGTGATGAGTTTTTATTTTTCTATGTCAACGAAAAAACTTATTTATTATATTCTTTTTTTTATAGATTTTTTATTTATTATATTCTTTGTGCGACTTTCATTTGAAATTCATGCAGAGTTGTTATAGAAATATCAGTATGATATTATTTTTTATTTTTTTCTTTTATTATATCCTGATTTGTCGAGCTTCAATCAAAACCAATAAAAAATGGGGAAGGATCACTTTGCAATTTTTTTTTACAAATTACACTAAGTATCACCGGTCATACATTCTTGATTAAAGTATGACTGGTCATACTTCAATAAGAGTGTAAGAGTTTAAAAATAAAAAGTTTATAAATATAAATTTCTCCGTAAAAAATTATTGTAACTTATGATTATGATAAAATAACATCCTAAATCAATAAGAAAATAATAAATACATATAATATTGACAATACAAACACAATAATATCATATATTATAACATAAAAAAATCATTGCGCGTAAAATATCATATGCACATTATAACAAAAGCTATCAACGATCATGCCGATGCTGTGGCATATACGTGTATAACTTTATACAATATACACACAACAGAAACATACACTAATCAACGCATTTATAATTTATAAATATTGTCGGTGTTAAATAATTTTAAGCAAAATATAAATTATGTTTATTTCTTTGCAAATATATTTTGATTATTATTAGTCACGTCTTAAAGTACAAGCAATTTTGTTGTAGTATGTACTTAAGACATTTATGTTAGAGTTTTCTCATTCTACAATCATTCTGTTGTACGATTATATGTGGGAGAGGTTCACACTTTGTTTAATTTTGATGATAACAAATAAGAGAAGTTAAATTATCTAATATTTTATTTAATTCTTAAAAAGTTATTGCAGGACATAGTTTCTAATGAATTATAATGAAGAAAATGCAATACAATTGTAATGAAATCGTGAAAGTCAGAAGTTGCAAGATAAAATCTTAGATTTCATGTAATGGTTGGATAAGGTGAATCTTGATCATGCATTGGGTTAAAATTTTTAAAGTTTTAGAAATTAAGAAAAGAAGATTTAAAAGTTTTATTTTTAATCAAAATAGATTTTCAAGATAATTTTTTATTTGAAAAGGAAAAAGTTTATTTGAGATAAATTTCCTTTTTAAAAGATTTGATTTGATTTTATCTATTTTTCGAAAATATTTTGACGATTTTGATTTTATTTTCAAAAAGATATTTTGATTTTTTTTTTTAATCACAATAATTTTGATATTTTTTAGGATTTGATTTTGAGAAAAAATCTATATCATATACCTTGAGTCCTTATTCAAAGGTTTTTGAGCATTCAAGAGAAAAATATTATGTGAGAATTTAAGAGAAAAAATGTATTGAGCATATTATGGATATTTTTTCTTACGAGATGTTTGGTTAAAGAGAAATTTTATGAATAATAGGGAAATAATATATATAGGGAAATAGTTGAAAAGTGAGTTTGGTAGGAAAATATAAAAAAAAAATTGTTTGGAAGGAAAATATTTTACCGGGCAAATTAAATAGCATTTATAAAGTCTATGTTTGGATGTAGCTAAAATATAGATGAGGAAAAAGATTGTTATTACCAAATTAACCCTGTTTTGAAGATATTTTACCCTTTACCCGTTGTTATTACCAAATTAACCCTGTTATTCAAAACCCTTATCACTACTTAGCCAGCTTTCAATTTGGTTATTGATTCTTAATCAAAATAGTTTTATTTTCGAACCTTGCACAGTTTGAAAGTACTTTCCCGGGGCTTCGCGTGCATATAAATTATGTCTCATTTGAAGGTCCGTAGCCCCGGAACGATAAAATTTAAGATGCTTCAAAAAAACCAGTTTTCAACATAACACAGGCCTTCAATTAACAATTCAGAATTTTGACTGTTCCAAAACATTTTAAGAATTTAAACAACATGTGACTCCAAAATAATAATCCAACTATAAATCATCTCCTTCACATAGTACAGTCATCCAAAATATCATAACAGCCAACAATCCAGTTAACAGCACAATTGGTAGCACAAGTAACAAGCATCTTTAAATCAAACCTTCTGATATTCTTTCGTCATCCTGCCATTTTACATCAAGAAAAACAGCAGCCCCAAAGGGGTGAGAAATATATCCCAGTAAGTGGTGACAAAACCAAATGCCAAAAGCATTTGCTAGATACTGAACTGGTATACATAAACAAGCTGAACATATTTATACATATCATGCTGAGATATTCTTGTGCATATCAAGCTAAACAAATAGATACATAAGCTGCCATGATGCTAAATAGAACGCGTATATCACGCCAAAACGTACGTTCATAGCACTATTGTGCACGTATTATCAAGCTTAAATATATATATATATATGCATATATTAATTGTCCATTACTTTTATATTTGATGTTGAGAAAATAAAGGGAAATCGTTGAACGGTAAAATAAGTTTAGCACATTATTTACGAAAAATGATTTAAGAAAAATAGTTGAGGACATCATAATTATTTCACTGTGAAAAGTAATTTATTGTGTCGTAAAAATGAGTTTTAGTCATATTATATCATTTATATGGAGGGTTTATTCTATAAAGGTCAAAGTTTTCAGATCAAATAATATTTACGAGGGAATGACTATACTTTTCAGTCTTATCCGCACGAAAATATTAGGCTCGATTTACTGTTAAGAGTAAAAATTTCAAAAAATTAAAATTAAATAAACGCCTTTAGTTTTGAGCCATGCATTGCATACGACACTTGTATTCACAGTTGAAGTAATCAACCGTGAACATTATTTTTTCTTTCTATTTTTTTGTGCTATTCATTGCATGACCAACTCGCCTCATATACATAGTTGTTTCGATAAAAATAATTTTGAATGTAGCTACTTAGTTTTCAATCAAATAAATTAAATAAAAAGGACAAAGCTATCTAAATTGACTTCCTTATTCTTGCAAACACATTTATTATAATGCCTGTCTTTTTCAGGTTTATTGTTGTCACTATTCACTAAGATGTCCTCTGCAAAATCAATCTCACTTTCAATGTTCTTACATTGAAAATAAGATGGTGTGGTTTAATTAAAGTGGTTGCATCAAATGATGAAACATGGTTATACTAGTTGTCACAATCACTATCCAAAACAAGGTGTGGCTTGACCTATAAGCCACTCTCCTTGTAGCATGCAATCCTTAATAAACAATAGAAGCTGAGGATTTCAAGTGCAAAAGCTTGTATAATCTTCTTGAGATATCACCTTTGCCATGTGAGTTTATACTCCTCAAGTGTCCAAAACAAATTTAAAGAGGACTTAGAAACAGAATGTCAGTGAAAAGAAAAAGAAACCAAAAAATTAAACAAAGAGAGTTGACTAAAAGTCAAGCTTTACATGCCTATGAGTGATAAAAAAAACTTTCTGAAGTACTTCTCATAAGTATAAACCTTTTTACTAGGGTGATCTTTGATACCAGACACATAGTGTGATTTAGAATAGCTTTCCTTGTTGTTGGTTTCCACTCCTCATCATTGCACAGAATTCATCATAGTTGATTCTACCATCCTGTAGAACCACGAGATTGAGCATTAACTATTTAACTAGATTAAAAAACTTGTAGCAACCCAATTGAAAATAGGCTTACGTTATCTGTATCCACTTCAGATATAATTGTATCAATTTTAGATATGATTTCCTTGATTGTGGCTTCATCACCTATACCATATTCTTTCATGGTTGTTTCTAGTTCATCTCTTGTAATATACCTGTAATAGAATCAAAGAAAAACTAGAGAAAACATGTCATTGCACCTAAAATCCAGTCCAAGTTTGGCTATTCATCAATTCATGATTTTGTAAATGAAAGTTGAAACATTGAAACCAGTAACCAAAAGATTCATATGGATGGCATAATGCAAAATCAAAAACAATTGAAGGAAAAGACTAGGTTGGAGAAGAAATCAAGATGAAGGACTTACCCACTGTTGTCTTTATCAAAATATTGGAAGGCCTTGAAAAGTTGTTCATCTTTTTCCAACTTGTGCCTATGCATTGTAGCAGTGATGAATTCTATGTAGTCAATTGAGCCATTTCCATCTACATCAGCCTGCAATTTAGGCCAAGGAATTTAAGTTAGGAAAACTTTAAAATTATAAACAAAAGAAAAAGAAGAGAATAAGAGTTAAGAACAGCTTACAGCTTCCATAAGCTGTTTCACTTCAGCCTCTGTAAGCTTTGAGCCAAGTCTTTGCAATCCTGCCTTTAGTTCTTCATAGGTGATTGTACCACTTTTGTCAGTTTACATATTTGTAAACATTGCCTTCAAACCTTGGATCTCTTTTGCAGACATATTCTCAGCAATGATGGCCAACCATATTAAACATTGCCTTCAAACCTTGGGTATAACCAAAGCTTAACTCTCTGTCATAAATACAAGATGACCAACCATATTATAGGATGTTACTTTCCATGTCCACACTTACAGAAAATATAATTCATGTATCACAAAAAGGAATAGCAACTGAAATGTCATGAAGAACGCATAATTGTATACACATGGAGAGAAAAGAACCATGATACGAAGCATTTGCTAAATTAATTGGCAGAAGTTAATTCCAATCTACATCTTTAAGAAATTTGTCATCAAGCAAATTTAAAGGTTCTCAAACTTCATAGACCAAGCTTTGACAAAACAGGGGCTACCAATAACAACAATGGGCATCAAATCTACTTTCTATAACCCTTTACGGAATTGAACCAATTGAGTATTTGTTATTGTGTGTACAATGCTAGAACAAATACAACTAAATTTCTAATTCGAAAGACAAGAACAATTTCAAAAGTTTGCAAATATTTCTGCAAAAGGATAATCTAAACATAAAACTTGAGATAGAAACCTTTAAAAAATTTCAGTACAACTTAGTAGCTTATTCAACACTAATATTTCAAGCCAAAAAATTATGATAAAGCTAACATTTTTCCATAAAGACTCCATCCATTGCTTAAACCGGAACTATATAACATTAATATGCTGGAGGAATTAGAACAAATGACCAAAGAATGGATAAAAAATTCACCTTCTTGAATGAAAACGGACAAGCAAAATCTGTTGCCTTGAGAGGTGCATTTTCATCCTTACTAGATAACAAGAAATTCTCTGGCTTCAGATCCCTATGCATCACACCCATGAAATGGAAGATATGAACAACATTGACAATTTGTCTGCATATTGAAGCAGCAGCCCTTTCACTGTAATGACCCTTGGCAATAATCCTATCAAAAAGTTCACCACCAGCACATAGCTCCATCACAACATGAACATAATTCTTATCCTCATAAGCAATTTCCTCCCACCTTCATTGTGGGTTGCCTTCTAAGAAGCCAAGTCGATGAGAAAGCGAAACAGAGAGACACATATAGGAACCATTTTTTTTTCTTCAATATCATACTCATCTTCAAACCAAACAAATATTATATAAACCTCCTCCCAACTGAAGCCAACTTGTATGTTATATTTTAACTAAGCCAACTTTGGTGGTTCGATCAGCTCAAAATCGGGTTCCGCCCACCGAAAGTTTCGTCAAACCTCAAAAACAACAAATGAAACTACAACACAACAAGATTTTAATCTAATCCATCTCAAAACAGCATATTTTTAAGCGATTTTTTAGAGTTTTTGGATGTTTTAAAAAATGATTTTTCAAGCTATTGGTCGCAATTTTTTTTTTTTGGCATAAAAATGTGTGGTTTTTGTATTAAAATCAATATGAAACAGTGGAAAAACTATAGGGAAACAAGATCAATTTAAAGAAAGAAAGATTAAAACTTTCATAATATGAACCTATGTTTCATAACAACACATTCACGAACGAAATTCCTTCACTATAGAAAATAGTTTCAAATTATTTTTGTGTCAATAGATCACTAAAAACTTATTTTTCAAAAACCCAAAAGCAATTTAATGTTTTAAAGTATCGATCGAAAATAATTTGAGAGTTTTTTAAATTTCATCTAATAAACCCATAAATTCATATTTAAAATTTTCTTGGAATACCCAATGAAAACATGCATATGATTAATGGTTAAAAAAACTCTCATCACGTAGAACAAAAATCTCAAGGTTTGCAAGATCAATTGCAAAAAATTTCAAACGAAATTTTATTATAATTTTAATTATTGAGAAAATTATATTAGGTGTTACTATTTTTTTATTAATATCATTGCATTTCTTTATTATTTTTCATATTGACTATTATAATTTTGAATGTTTATTAAAAATTCATATGGTTTTTTAAAATCTTATAAATTCATATTGACCTTTCAAATATAATAAATTCTATTAAATTTTTTTAAAATGCAATCTTATGAAATCTTATTTATAAAAAAAAGATTTTAAAAAAAGTCTTTAAAGTTACTCCAAATTTAATTTTAAAATCTATAAAAAAAAAACTATCTCAAAAAGATATTTTAAAATTCTAATCCAATCAATCCCCTTAAGTTTGAAGGCATACAAGGGAAGGGTATCCTGCACTTGAGTTGATGGGACTGCGAAAATTGGCCTATGACAAGTCAAGGATCCTGATTACGTTCAATGCCTCAAAGGAAAAGACTGAAACTGATGAGCATTCAGTAACAGGAGATGGTGGTGTGAACTGTGAAGTTACTTGAATATCATAACAAAGCAAGCAGGGTATGACTCTAGTGAATATGCTTGATCGTGCATATATTTAGTTACATTCCTATATTTCATCTAATATTTCATATCTCAACTACACTAGAATTTCTGACATTAGCCTAACAATTTTTCACTTTGTTTTGCTGGACTAATGGGACTATAATAACATGCAAAAGCTTAGTGACGTGACTCTGGCAAGTGTGGTTTTTCTCTGTTAAAATTGATAAGAATAGATTCATAAGATAGCAATTTAAATATATATTTGCTAATTATATTGATTCTTTGTATGTCAATAATATTCATCTTTTAGTTGTATTTTTACAGGAAAAAGAAGTGAAAATTATAAAAAAGCATGTTAACACAATTCCACACAGATGCCAAGAAATACAAGTTCCAGAAGCATGGCGCAAACCGGCACCACACGGCGCACACCCGCGCCAGTTTCCGGATTCCCACGGTACTTTGGAGGTGGCGCCAGCTGGCGCTGCTATGGCGCCAACCGGCGCCAAAGTATAAAAAAAAATTGCAATGTCCAGTAGCGCCACTTTAGTTGAAGAAATTGGAATGGCGCCTAGTGGCACCACTGCCACCGCCTACTGGCGCCGTTTCACGAACATTCGGTACCGGCTTTTTCATTTCAGGCAGTAGCGTGGCGCTGACTTGCGCCAACCCGGCGCCAACTGGCGCCGGTTTGCGGGACGGATCTCCGTGTTTTCTGAGGGGAATTTTTGGAATGAGAAGAAAACAATATAAAAGGACCTTTTATGCAATTAGGTCAGACACTTAGACATTTCACATTTTCTAAAATTCTGATACGGACACAGTGAGACACACAAGTGAGGGCAGATCTGGATCTGAAGAGACTGGAGGAGAAGGGCTCTGTGGCGTTCTTCGTTCTTCATCTCGTTCCAGTATTTTCTTTATCTTTTATTTAGTTATGTTGAATTTTAGATCAGCAATCATGATGTTGATTGGCTAGATCATTTTTATTTTAGTCACGGTCACGATCCATATGTGAACCCTTGACACGACTGATAGTTGGGGATATTATGGAGGATCAAAACTCTAGATAGGAATATTGAGGTTTTGATCTTGAAAGGGGATAAGATAACAATCTGTATGCGTGTTAGGAATAGACGTGTATATGATTACAGATGCTTAAATTATCGCGCCCATTGCTTGATCCCATGAGAAACATTGCAAGGAATTGGGGTTTCTCACGGGATTAAGGGGTTAACCCTGCAAGGAATTGAAAAGGGTTAACTATTAAGTCTTTTTAGATGATAATTTATCTGAGTGATTATATAAATAATTATTGTAAATTATTCTTAGTAAAAAGCGAGGATCATTTGGTGAATGAACCCTCTTGGCCTACAATGCTTTTCTTGTAGTATCCTTTTTACAAATCACTTCTCATTTTTATTGTTTTATTTAAACAAAAATACAAAAATATTCAGTTGAAGAGCGAGCTCAGTTTGGTGGAGAGGCTGATGAGGACCCTCACAGGTTCATTGACATATTTCTGATGATCTGTGACTCCACTAAACACCCCCAGGTGTCCAATTGGTCAGCAAGGCTTTACTGTTTCCCTTTGCTCTTAATTCTGGGAAGGCTTTAATTGGTTGGAAAGGCAACCAGCAAGAGTATTCCATCATGGAGAAGTTCAAGAAAATTCTTTGTTGAGTTCTTTTCCATGGAAAGGTTTAACCAGATGGTGAATGATATCACCAATTTCACCCAGGCTGAGGGTGAAACTGTGTGTGCAGCCTGGAACCGCTTCAAGGATCTAATCAGGAGATCCCGTCATTACCCCATCAACTAATGGTGATCCAAGCTCAGAATTTTTTTCAATGGGTGTAAACCTAAAGTTCGGATGGTACTAAATGGTGCAGCAGGTGGTAGCATCGAATCCTTGAGAGCAAATGAGACTCTTGAGTTAATAGAAAGAATGGCTGCCAAACGAAAATTGGAGGTTTGACAGCCAAGCCTAAGAATAGTGTTACACCCGGATAACAATGATGCGGTTCTGGC
>JAVKPL010004861.1:0-22545 GCA_032173675.1 Gastrolobium villosum | reverse complement strand
CTCGGACGTTGTTAATTTTAATGTTTAATTTTGTTTTAAATGACCAATAGGATTTTGTTAGGGTCAAGTCTACTTTTTGGATATGAACATCTCAGGGTATTTTTCACTGTTTTGCTGATATAATATTGTTAATGATGTGTGTTTCAATTGCGCAGCTGTTCTTAATTGATTGAACTTAGTTATTGCTGGGGACAACAATTTCTAAAATCTGGGAATGGTGGATGGCCTTGCCCACCTGTTCTTGCACTTTAGCTGCAATTGTGGAACCACACTTCATTTCAGGGGAGATATTCGAACCAATTTACATTTTCAGTTTTAAATATCTGTCTTGGTTAAAGTGATTTTAAAAATTCAGCAAATTTTTTGGAATATGCCTGTTGTTTGGAATATGCCTATTGATAATCTCAGATCTAGATGTTGCTTTCCTAACAAATGATTGAGTTCATCTTAGGAAGTACATTATGTTTTGAAAATTTTGGCATGATGTCACTTGGCATGAGTAGAGATTAGAATTGTTCGTCTGTCTGAAATTATGTGCTGGAATACATGATATGCCTGATATCTCTGTGAAAATCTAGTCTGAAATCATAACCTTTGAGGTTTGAGCCTATACAGTAATTTTTTTTTTTCTGAGAAGCCTCACTGTATTAACACTCTAGAACTTGGTTTGTTTCTCTACAAGGCATGCATTTTAACTGATATGATAAGGCAATTTGTTCTTGATAGCCCTGGCCATATAGCTCACCTATATAAATAATTTTTCCATTGTTATTCCCTTGAGCCGAGCCTGTTCATTGATAATTACCAAAATGTTGCTTAGCCTATCCATGTTAACTTACCTTAAGTGAGATTGAATTACTGATTTTTCTCAAGAAAAAAAAATATCTAAGGTAAGCTCCACTACACTAAGCAAATTGGAAAAGAAAGAGAAGGGAAAAGAAAAATTCGGGTGAAGCATTGTGAATAAAATTGGTCAACATAGGAATTGACTTCCCGAAATTCTGTGGGCAAGTTAGTGGAGCAAAACTGATGAGTTGAACCTATATAAATTATGTTATTCTCAGTTTGTCAATCTCATAGCGTTTGAAGCCACTCTCCATACAAATTCCTACCTGTAGCCAGGCCAAATTAAAACCATTGAAAGTCCTTTGATCAGTTAATGCATGCGTTTGAATCCTTCAATTTTAAGGATCTTGAGAATATGATCAAGCTTATGCAGTGTTACAGCTGTGATGGTTGTGTATGTCTGATACCCTAAAAACACCAGAGTGGGAGTGATATATTTTGTCTTGGTGAGTAATGTTCAGACTACATTCATGATTTTTCAGAGAAGTAATGGCATAATTAGAAATTCTTGCAGAATTCAGTCAAGCATGACATAATAATTTCTTCAAGTGTTTGGATGATATTGTGTTGAAATTTTTCTAAGCTTGAATCAGTTTATTGCTGAGGACAGCAATGTCTAAATCTAGGAATTGTTTGATATGCTCCCAGCATATATACTTTTATAGATCAAAAAAGCAGGAAATCAGATCTAAAACTGTGTATAAAGGTGTATATGTGGTGAGTTTATTGAATAAATATTGTCAGACACTCTCTCACTCAGATTCTTCATGTTTACAGGAGAAAAATGACAAATAAAGGAGCAGGAAGAAAAATCAGACAGAAGCTCCACGCTTCAAGCGTTCAACCTACGCTTGAAGCGTGGAAAAGACTTCAAGACAGTGAGTCTACGCTTCAAGCGTAGAACCCTACGCTTGAAGCGTAGAAGAGAAGAAAAGAGGCAGAAGCTCCACGCTTGGAGCGTGGATCCTGCGCTCCAAGCGTAGGGTTGAGATGGACAGCTGTCAGTTACGAGAAAAGGAGGATTCTCAGGTTATAAAAAGGGCACAAAGCAACCCTAAAAGACACTTTTCATATTCTGAACAATTCAGAGGTCATTTTGGAGGCGGAAGCTCTGGAGAGATCTCTTCTTCTACCTTTCTGTAGTTCTTGTAGTTTATGTTTTCATTTGAATATTGGATTTTAGCCATGATAATGGTTGGCTAGAACCTCTTTGCTGTAGTTAGGGTCACGAACCCTTGTGAACCCCTGATACAATGGATTGAGTTTTTATTGATATATTTATCTTTTGAATTTCGTTCTATTCTGATCGTATTGTTATTGTTATTATTAGATCCGATCAATCTAGTAATTAATAATAAATCTGAGGATTAGGGCCAACAAGAGGGATCTGAGGTCTTTAATCCAGAAAGGGGATAGAACGACGGTATGAACATGATCTAGGGATAGACATGATTCATATTGTAGATGTTTTAATTATCGATCTTTATGCTTGATCTCATATAGGGCACCTCAAGGAATTAGGGTTCTATATGAGATTAAAGGGTTAATTCCTCAAGGGATTGAGAATTAACTATTGATACCTTTATCTGATAATTATCTAATTTCATGATTTATATATTAATATTTAACTTAATCCAGAGTAAAAGGTGGGGATCATCGGTGAGTGTTCTCTAACTGCAGCGTTTTTCTAACATATTCAAACCCTTATTTTATTGGATTCTTTATTTTTCAAAAAGAACAAAAACACGTCTTTTTATTTTACAAATCAAATTCCCACACAATCCTGACATTCGTGTCAAAAACCTTTTGGAAGATTTAATCTTAAAAAGAAGAGTTTAATTGATTTAGACACACTCTCTGTGGATACGAACTTTTACTTATCATTTTATTACTTGCGCGACTCGGTACACTTGCCGATTCACGTCAAAGTGCATTACTGAGGACAGTAATGTCCAAATCTGGGAATTGTGATAAACCCCTAGTTCATCAGGTTTTTAAGCATGAATTAGTATTAATTTGTGTGATTAAATGGAAGGAAAAGAGGTTAATGTCATGGAAAAACCTCAAGTACAAGTTCTGAAAGCTTTATTGGAAATTTACACTGTCTTGTAGGGAAATGAAGCTCAAGGAGCAGCAGAGAGAAGAAAGAAGATTCTGAAGAGAGGGAGAATGCCCAAGTGTTGAGCGCTAAAACGTCCAAGCCAAGTGTTTTAGAGTTAGAGTCAGTTGAAAGCAGTTGGGCATCCACCAATCATGGACGCTAAAACGTCCAACAGTTCACGTTTTAGCGCCCAATACAGTTGAAAGCAGTTGGACATCCGTCAAGGTTGGACGCTAAAACGCCCATCAATGAACGTTTTAGCGCCCATGTTAGTTTTCAATTGTAAATTGTAACATTATAAAAGGAAAGGGCCTTCACTTTCTGTAATATCATCTATCATATCTCTCTCTCCTATATCAGATCCTCTGATCTGACTTCTCTCTCTTTCACTTTCCAAATTCTTAGGAGTAGTTTGTATTAGTTAATATTTCCTATGTAATTGCACTTGAAGATTGAAGACTCACTATCATGACAATGGAATTTGCTCTTTCTTCTTCTCTTGTTTGTATTTCAATTATGTCTGAGTAGAGTCCTTTGCAGCCTGATTCAATAGAACTCAAGTGTGAATTTATGAATGGTTAATTAGATGTTTTGTTTATCTATTATATGATTGTATGAAGTTGTCTTGATTAATACTTCATGTTAAAGGAATATTGTAGAACAAACATGTTTACATTGTTTCTATATTTGACAACTTCATGATCAGAGTTCTAGTAGTTAAGACATTGATGCTAGGATTCTGATGTGATCTTAAGACCTTAGTAATTAATGCATGTATTAAGAAGCGAATCACCAAGACATTGGGGTTTCTAATTAATGTATCTATCAGGGTAGTAAGACATTACATCTTGATGATAAGAAAAAGGTTGATCAACATCACATAGTAGATAATTCATTATGAAAATTGGTTCATCCATAAATTCATGCTTGAGGGAAATTGACATCTGACTACTTGTTTAAATTATAATCACATTTTATTTGTTTATCAAGTTTTTATGCAATTCAATTCAATTTCTAGTGACAAGAAATCAATGCAATTCAGAATCTTTTGGTTGATTCAACTTAATAACATATGGTTAATCAATGCTTGACAAAAATCCTCGTGGGAACGATCTTTACTCATCATTTTATTACTTGTTTGACTAGTACACTTGCTAAATAAATAACAGCAGACCCACTTCAGAAACCAAGTGTGGTCAGATCCGACCCAGTTCTGAACTAGTTCAAAAAATCCAAACCAAGTCAGACCTGACTTGGATCAAATTAAAGCGGGTCTGGTCAAAATACCTGACCTATAAAAACCAAGTTGGGTCGTGTAACAACCCGTTGTACACCGGTATTGTTAACATTGATTATGATATTAAGCGCAGTTACAATCACAGTAATCGGGTTAATTAAATTACGGGCACTTTTTTTTTTCTTTTATCAGGTTCCTTTTCATAACAATAACTTTTTCCGTAATCAATTAAAACAACACTATAATTGTAAATGCAATCGCGGAATCATACAGTTTACTAACATCACTAATCTTTCTTTTTATTCAACTCATTTAAACTCATCATCTTACTCTCACGTTTTACCATGTTATAGTCTTTTACATTAGCTACGCGTGGTTTCAAACCACGTACCATTTGGAGTTCTACCCACCAAGTTAAGCCCCTTTCTTTTAGTCTAGAAAAACCTGAATTTTCGAAAATTGCACTGTGGTAATTGATTACCAGTGGGTGGTAATCGATTACCACCTGTCAAAAATGAGGCAGTAGCTAAAATTTTGCATCCTCTGTTCTGGTAATCGATTACCAATCTTGGGTAATCGATTACCTCACATGGTAATCGATTACCAAGCCTCAGTAATCGATTACCAGTGGAGACAGAAGCATTTATTTCGTCCCCTGTTGCATGGTAATCGATTACCATGCTTGGGTAATCGATTACTATGCAGTAAAAGTGACAGAATACAGCATTTTCAACCCAAAAAGAGTTGTGTAATCCATCCCTAACCCCTTAGTACTCCACTCAACACATAAACATACTCTAATGTAGGCTCTAGGCCCTTCCATCATGCATTATCATTCAATCATGCATCATTTACAAAATCCTCAATATAATGGCCATTTTACAACAAATATGGACCATTTTACAACATAATCATCAAGACTTCAAACGCAATGAATGTGGCTATGGACAAGTCCCATGCTCACTCAAAATATACAATTATCCATGTCATGAATAATAAACCATAAACAATACTTAGAAAGTAATCATGAACACTACAAAAGCATGGAAACAACATCATGCAAATGTTCATGACCTAAGTCTCAAAATACTAATGTCATGCTATGTGCACTCCATAAACTCCTCCAAAATGTCATGCAAGCTCCATGCACCATAAGCAATCCACAGTCCACTAAGCGGGCTTCTTGCCCGAAGCTCCTCCCGGCTCATAGTGACCTGAAATGTGGTCCCCCAAACACGGGGTGAGATATACAAATATATCTCAGTAAACCAATGGAGCTAGAGGCTCTCTCCACTCCATGGTTCACTCAATGTGAAAACATGACATCATGTAATATGCAAGCAATACAATATCACCACCAACTGGAGACAAACCGAGAACATCCACAATTGGATTACGTTCAAGGACTCCATCATATAACTCCCGAGACAATCCTGGCGCCTCTCCCATGGTTGAGAAGACTCCATGGCAAACCCAACCGGAACTCCTCATGAGCCCTATCCGGCGGATGTCCCACGTTTGGCTCATCCTGGTGTCGCTCCCAGAGTCGACCCCACGGCATACCCAACTGGCATTCCGTCACGAAATGAAACCAGCGGATGTCCAAACCCAACACACGTCAACTGGCCAGTGACCAAACAATTTTCACACAATTCAAGCAATATGGCATACAAGCACATAATCACACAATGCCATAAACACAAAATCCAACCACAACCTTCCACTAGGTGTGGTGGAGCACACAAGGGATTAAACCCAAGTTCCAAGGGTTTACCTCAACACAAGCAAATCCTTTCCAAACGTATGCTCCAAATCAACCTTTCACAATCACGTCCGTGTGAGGCACCCTACAACAATCATCAAATCCAAATTACACCAAACCTCAATTTTCATGAAAATTCCTCAAATTTTCCTAAGTTAAAAACCTAACTTTTTCACCAAAAATTATCATAGCATTTCTAGCTTACAAGCATGATTCTAAGGCATTTTCATCTAATAGCATTTTTCCATTTGGGCTCTCTATCATCACACATCTAAAATTAAAGACTTAGAGCATAAATTCCTAGATCTACAAACTCAACCACAAAGATACCACAAATATACTTACAATCTAGTGTATGTTCACCACCAAGGCTTCACTACTACAAGGGAAGACCAAAAGCTCCCAAGAACACCAATGGGTCGGATCTGACTTTGCCCAAAAACGCAGCAAGGAGGTGGATTCAAGGCTTGGAAGTGCCACCAATGGATCTAGAAGGTTGTTTACAATAGATTTCAACACCAAAACCAAGCGATTCGGTGGAGAAACGAAGAAATGGCACAAGGAAGAGAGAATGGGTGTGTTTGGTTGTGAAATGGGGGAACTCACGGGAGAAAAAGAAGGAAGAAGGAAAGAAAGGCGTGGGGAGGGTGTGGGGCCAAGTGGATTTTGGTCCCGCGGGTCCCACACGCGATCTAACTTTAATCCCAATAAAAATTCCGATCACAAATTCTTAATCTACATATTTTTCCAGTCCATGACATATTTTTATTTCCCCAAAATATTGATAAAAATTTACCACTTATCGGTGCACTCACACCACAGTATTTAACACTTAAAAATCACTATTCATCAATTTTTCCCAAATTTGCCTATTCACTCAATTTTCCGCCCTGATTCCATTTCCAGCATTGTTTTTGTCATATGAAATCTCTAACTCAATTTTCATGCCTCAGAATACACGGCTGGTTAATTACCATTTTGCCCTTTCTGCCCATTTTGGCCATAATTCTCGGATTTCTACTAATCCATCAATTTTAATTTCACAATATAATATTAAAATACACATTTAACTTTATGAGGTGTTATATTCACCCCACCTCTTAGAAATTTTGTCCGCAAAATTAAATCATACCTGCTCGCTAACTCAAGATACAGCCGGAGAATCTCGTCCTCCCGCTCCCAAGTAGCCTCCTCAGGTGTGCGGCCCTCCCACTGAATCTTCAGCATGGGAATTATTTTGCTTCTCAGTCTCTTTTCACTGCGGTCCAATATTGCAATAGGTCCAATGGGAGTCTTCAAGTTCTCCCTGATTTCAACATCATCCGGTATCATCACATGTGATTCATCCGGAACATAACGTCGCAACTGCGACACATGAAAGACATCATGTAAATTAGACAACTGAGGGGGTAAGGCAAGCTGATAGGCCACCAATCCTACTCTTTTCATAATTTGATACGGTCCAATGAACCGTGGACTCAGCTTCCTCACACCCAACGCACGGCCAACACCTGTGACCAGAGATAACCGTACAAAAACATGGTCACCTTCCTCAAATTCCAGCGGTCTATGCTTATTATCATAGTAGCTTTTCTGCCGATTCTGTGCCTGTTTCAATTTTTCTCTGATCATTTCAATTTGCACTGTTGTTTCCTGCACAAAATCCGGACCAAATCTTTCTTTATCGCCTACCTCAGTCCAACAAGTGGGCGTACGACACCTCCTGCCATACAAAACCTCATACGGTGCCATACCCAGACTGGAGTGAAAACTGTTATTATAAGAAAATTCCACCAGTGGTAAGTACTTATCCCAAGCATTACCCTGTTCCAGTGTGCAAGCTCTCAGCATATCCTCAAGTGTCTGTATGGTCCTCTCAGTCTGACCATCAGTTTGCGGGTGATACGCAGTGCTCAGTCGAAGCTGAGTGCCAAAAGCCTGTTGCAAGGCTCCCCAAAAGCGCGAAGTAAACTTCGGGTCCCGATCACTGACAATGCTAATCGGTACCCCATGGAGTCTCACAATCTCCTTTACATACAGTGTAGCCAACTTCTCTGTGGTGTAATCCACTCGTACTGGTAGAAAATGTGCAGACTTCGTGAGTCGGTCCACAATAACCCAAATCGAATCGTAACCAGTTTGAGTTCGCGGCAATCCAACAACAAAATCCATCGAAATACCCTCCCATTTCCATTCTGGTATATCCAGCGGCTGAAGCAATCCAGCAGGTTTCTGATGCTCTATTTTCACTTTCTGACACACCAAGCACTTAGATACGTACTCGGCAACATCCCTTTTCATCCCAGGCCACCAGAACTTAACTTTCAAATCTTGGTACATTTTTGTGGCACCTGGGTGGATAGCATATTGACCCTTATGGGCCTCAGTCATAACTTCCTCTGCAAGTTCCTTGGGCACAACAATCCTGCCCTGATATAACAATAGTCCTTGTTCATTAACAGATATGCCACTTTGGCCTTTCAAATACTTTATACTTTCATTCCGGATTTGAGTCTCTTTAATCTTCTCGTGCAGCTCGTTCTCAATCCGAGTCAACTCCATATCACACATTCTCCCTGCAAAGAAATCCATTATTTTCATGTCACGAAATTGCTCAATCACTTCATTGTCCCACATCATCATATGAGATAAATTGACAGACTTCCTACTCAATGCATCTGCCACAACATTAGCCTTTCCCGGGTGGTATTCCAGCTCAAAGTCATAATCTTTCAAGAATTCAACCCATCTACGCTGTCTCATATTCAGCTCCTTCTGATCAAACAAATATTTCAAGCTTTTATGATCGCTGAACACAGCAAACTTCATCCCATACAGAAAGTGCCTCCAGATTTTCAAGGCAAACACAATAGCAGCCAGTTCCAAGTCGTGCGTCGGATAATTCTCTTCATGCGGCCTTAACTGCCTAGACGCATAAGCAATCACTTTTCCTTCCTGCATCAGTACACTCCCTAAACCTTTCTTAGAAGCATCACAATATAACACAAACTCACCCTCCGGATCAGGTAAAGTTAACACCGGAGCAGTGGTCAATTTCTCTTTGAGTAGCAGAAAACAGTCCTCACATTCCTGGGTCCACACAAAAGGAGTATCCTTTCGTGTCAATCGGGTCAACGGTAGAACCATTGCAGAAAATCCCTGTATAAATCGGCGATAATAGCCAGCAAGCCCCAGAAAACTTCTAATCTCAGTCACAGTCTTAGGTCGTTCCCAGTCGCTTACCGCTTCAATCTTGCTTGGATCCACTGCAACACCACTTGCAGAAATAACATGACCCAAAAATTGCAACTCAGACAACCAGAATTCACACTTAGAAGGTTTAGCATATAATTTCTTATCTTTCAACACCTGCAACACAGTCCTCAAATGGTCGATGTGCTCCTCTTTACTCTTAGAATAGATCAAGATGTCATCAATAAATATAATTACAAACTGGTCCAAATACGGTTTAAAGATGCGGTTCATATAATCCATGAACACCGCAGGGGCATTAGTAAGCCCAAAAGGAATCACTTGATATTCAAAATGTCCATATCTGGATCGGAAAGCTGTTTTAGGTACATCCTCCGGTTTAATCCGAATCCGGTGATATCCGGACCGGAGATCAATCTTCGAAAATACACAGGCATCCCTCAACTGATCTAATAAATCATCAATGCGCGGCAATGGGTACCGGTTCTTAATAGTCACTTTATTCAACTATCGGTAGTTAGTGCACAATCTCATGCTACCATCCTTTTTCTTCACAAATATCACCGGTGCTCCCCACGGAGACACACTCGGCCTAATAAAATCCTTTGCAGATAATTCTTCAATGTGTTTCTTCAACTCGGCCAACTCAAGTGGCGACATCCGATATGGAGCCAAAGAGATCGGCCCCACACCAGGCAATAGGTCAATCGAGAATTCAATCTCTCTCTCAGGCGGAAATTCCGGTATCTCATCAGGGAATACATCCTCAAACTCATTAACAACCGGAATAGAAGAAATCTCCTCCTTTTTGTCACCCACCAATCCGCCCAAAAGGACGTAACCCAGATCTCCAGCCTTCAAGGCTTTCACAGTTTGACTGACAGACAAATACAAAGACGGACAAACAGTCGGCCTCTCGTGAGATAGTAACAACCTCTTTCCGCAGCAATCATTCATTGCGCAGATCCGAGACAACCAATCCATCCCCAAAATCAAATTGACAGAGGCCAGGGGTAAGATAATTAAATCAATGGTGTAACCCCTGCCTAAATAGGTGAACTTCACATCTTCACAAATCCAAGACGATTCACTATCCTCTCCTGTAGCGGTAGTAATACGCATCGGAGGAACCATTCGTGTTACCTTTAAGTCCAACGCCTTAGCCACATAGTCCGCCACAAAAGAATGTGTTGCTCCCGAATCAAACAACACAGACAAATCAACATTAGAGAGGAAAATTATACCTTTTACCAAATTCGGAGCCTTTTCAGTATGTTGCGCATTTGTAGTATATACTCGTCCCACAGTAGGAACAACAGCAGTAGGAGTAACAGTAGTAGTAGCTGTCGGCAAGGCCTGCAGATTCGCAGCCTGCCCCGAAGAAGATGGACACTCTCTAGCAAAGTGGCCATTCCGACCACACTTAAAACATGACAACGGACCAGCACCACATACATCTTTGTGGTATTTCCTGCACTTCACACATTGTGGAATAAAATATCTGTCCGCAGCAACACCACCGCCAGTGTTTCCACCCCTCTTGAATTGACCAGGAGGCTGCCTTACATGCAACCCCCTACCCCTATTATTATTGAAGCCTCCTCTATTCATATTTCCAGAAGGACCAGGTGTCCTCTTAACATCTTGCTCTTTTACCGTATCAGATTTCAGATACCTACCATACACAGTCTCGACCCTCTTGCATTGGGTCACCAAATCAGCAAAGTTTCTCACCGCAGTATTAGACACCCTTTTTGCAATCTTTTCGTTCAGCCCTCTTTGGAATTTAGCTGACAAGAACTCAGGAGTAGGTAGAGTACCTCCATAATTTGCAAATTTCACAAGTTCATTAAATTTTGCCACGTAGGCATCCACAATCATGACTCCCTGCACAAGGCTATCAAACTCGCCTTGCTTTGCCTCCCGAACATCACGGGGAAAGTATTCTTCATGAAACAGACCTTCGAACATCGTCCAAGAAATAACCTCACCCTTAATTACATACGGGCGAGACACATTGTCCCACCACTCCTGGGCATCACCCTCCAGCATATAAACAGAATACAATAACTTCTGCGGATCTTGGCATCTCATCACTTGGAAAATCTTATCCATTCCCCTCAACCAAGCAGTAACCTCCTTTGGGTCCCTCGACCCCAGAAAAGCGGGTGGCTTATGTTTCCTAAAGGATATGAGCCTACGCTCATCATCAGCATTATCAACTACCTGTCCTGCAACCCCAGTGGATTGAGCAACAGATGACGGATCAGGAATATAGCTAGGGTCAGTGGTATGATGACTAGCCTCACCAGTGTGGTGACTAGCCCCACTCTCCCCTTGTTGAGGAGTAATAGATGGCGTCGGTGTAGGAGTCACCGTAGCCGTGTGTGGAGGTGAATTTTCCCTCCTAGGACGATTCCTATCAGCCCTCATCTCAGCCATAAAGGCCTGCATCATATCCTGATTAGTCTTCATCAGGTTTTCAGTCATGTTTCTATTTGCAGCCGTCTCCGCCTGCAGAGCATTCAGAACTGCAGTGACCGGATCCGGTGGCAAAGGACCTGCACCACGTGCCCCACGGCGACCACGCGCCCTACTCATGATATCTGTACATGTAACACAAAGGAATGAGTTGATCAGACCCACACTGAGGAATCACATATACATTAATCATAAATAGTTCACAGATAGCTATGGAACACAAGATACCAACATACACAATCAGAGTTTCCCTCACAAAACTGCTCTGATACCATAAAATGTAACAGCCCGTTGTACACCGGTATTGTTAACATTGATTATGATATTAAGCGCAGTTACAATAACAGTAATTGGGTTAATTAAATTACGGGCACTTTTTTTTTTCTTTTATCAGGTTCCTTTTCATAACAATAACTTTTTCCGTAATCAATTAAAACAACACTATAATTATAAATGCAATCGCGGAATCATACAGTTTACTAACATCACTAATCTTTCTTTTTATTCAACTCATTTAAACTCATCATCTTACTCTCACGTTTTACCATGTTATAGTCCTTTACATTAGCTACGCGTGGTTTCAAACCACGTACCATTTGGAGTTCTACCCACCAAGTTAAGCCCCTTTCTTTTAGTCTAGAAAAACCTGAATTTTCGAAAATTGCACTGTGGTAATCGATTACCAGTGGGTGGTAATCGATTACCACCTGTCAAAAATGAGGCAGTAGCCAAATTTTCAATCCTCTGTTCTGGTAATAGATTACCAAGCTTTGGTAATCGATTACCTCACATGGTAATCGATTACCAAGCCTCAGTAATCGATTACCAGTGGAGACAGAAGCATTTATTTCGTCCCCTGTTGCATGGTAATCGATTACCATGCTTGGGTAATCGATTACTATGCAGTAAAAGTGACAGAATACAGCATTTTCAACCCAAAAAGAGTTGTGTAATCCATCCCTAACCCCTTAGTACTCCACTCAACACATAAACATACTCTAATGTAGGCTCTAGGCCCTTCCATCATGCATTATCATTCAATCATGCATCATTTACAAAATCCTCAATATAATGGCCATTTTACAACAAATATGGACCATTTTACAACATAATCATCAAGACTTCAAACGCAATGAATGTGGCTATGGACAAGTCCCATGCTCACTCAAAATATACAATTATCCATGTCATGAATAATAAACCATAAACAAGACTTAGAAAGTAATCATGAACACTACAAAAGCATGGAAACAACATCATGCAAATGTTCATGACCTAAGTCTCAAAATACTAATGTCATGCTATGTGCACTCCATAAACTCCTCCAAAATGTCATGTAAGCTCCATGCACATAAGCAATCCACAGTCCACTAAGCGGGCTTCTTGCCCGAAGCTCCTCCCGGCTCATAGTGACCTGAAATGTGGTCCCCCAAACACGGGGTGAGATATACAAATATATCTCAGTAAACCAATGGAGCTAGAGGCTCTCTCCACTCCATGGCTCACTCAATGTGCAAATATGACATCATGTAATATGCAAGCAATACAATATCACCACCAACTGGAGACAAACCGAGAACATCCACAATTGGATTACGTTCAAGGACTCCATCATATAACTCCCGAGACAATCCTGGCGCCTCTCCCATGGTTGAGAAGACTCCATGGCAAACCCAACCGGAACTCCTCATGAGCCCTATCCGGCGGATGTCCCACGTTTGGCTCATCCTGGTGTCGCTCCCAGAGTCGACCCCACGGCATACCCAACTGGCATTCCGTCACGAAATGAAACCAGCGGATGTCCAAACCCAACACACGTCAACTGGCCAGTGACCAAACAATTTTCACACAATTCAAGCAATATGGCATACAAGCACATAATCACACAATGCCATAAACACAAAATCCAACCACAACCTTCCACTAGGTGTGGTGGAGCACACAAGGGATTAAACCCAAGTTCCAAGGGTTTACCTCAACACAAGCAAATCCTTTCCAAACGTATGCTCCAAATCAACCTTTCACAATCACGTCCGTGTGAGGCACCCTACAACGATCAACAATTCCAAATTACACCAAACCTCAATTTTCATGAAAATTCCTCAAATTTTCCTAAGTTAAAAACCTAACTTTTTCACCAAAAATTATCATAGCATTTCTAGCTTACAAGCATGATTCTAAGGCCTTTTCATCTAATAGCATTTTTCCATTTGTGCTCTCTATCATCACACATCTAAAATTAAAGGTTTAGAGCATAAATTCCTAGATCTACAAACTCAACCACAAAGATACCACAAATATACTTACAATCTAGTGTATGTTCACCACCAAGGCTTCACTACTACAAGGGAAGACCAAAAGCTCCCAAAAACTCCAAGAACACCAATGGGTCGGATCTGACTTCGCCCAAAAACGCAGCAAGGAGGTGGATTCAAGGCTTGGAAGTGCCACCAATGGATCTAGAAGGTTGTTTACAATAGATTTCAACACCAAAACCAAGCGATTCGGTGGAGAAACGAAGAAATGGCACAAGGAAGAGAGAATGGGTGTGTTTGTTTGTGAAATGGGGGAACTCACGGGAGAAAAAGAAGGAAGAAGGAAAGAAAGGCGTGGGGAGGGTGTGGGGCCAAGTGGATTTTGGTCCCGCGGGTCCCACACGCGATCTAACTTTAATCCCAATAAAAATTCCGATCACAAATTCTTAATCTACATATTTTTCCAGTCCATGACATATTTTTATTTCCCCAAAATATTGATAAAAATTTACCACTTATCGGTGCACTCACACCACAGTATTTAACACTTAAAAATCACTATTCATCAATTTTTCCCAAATTTGCCTATTCACTCAATTTTCCGCCCTGATTCCATTTCCAGCATTATTTTTGTCATATGAAATCTCTAACTCAATTTTCATGCCTCAGAATACACGGCTGGTCATAGGTCGAGTCGGCACAAAAACCTGACCTGACTTGACCCATGCACAGCTCTATCTGGATGCTGCAGACTTCTTTGATAATAATAATTAATTTTATGTTATTTAATTAGCTTGTTTCTTTCAAATGTAATTCTTCTTTTAGTTTTTATTTCTTTTCATCTACATGTCTTTTAATGTATTTTATTTTATTTTAATGAAGAATATGGATATTCTTCTTATTTGATAATGGAAGAAGGCAATGTCAACATAATAATCGATAGTACAAAATTGATTTAAAAACATGCCTTGGTAAATCAAACATTAGCATGACTGGATGGACCATCGCGGATCAAATGTGATCTGAAAAATTATTGAAAATTTATATGATCATACATTGAAGAACCATAAGATTCTTCAATTTATTGAACTTTCTTGTACTGCTAGTTCTCAAGAGAAATTATCACCGGCTAAAGTTGAGATTCAATCTCTTACATTTCTAAAATGCATATAGGGTGAAATATACGGGCCCATTCACCCATCATATGGACCTTTCAAATATTATGAAATTATTAGATGCATCTACAAAATGGCCACATGTATATCCACTATTAACTCACATCTTGATATTTGTGAGCTTGTTTGCTCAAATGATAATATTAAGAGAACAATTCCTATGTTATATAATAAAGACAATTCGTCTTCATAATGCTGGTGAATTTATATGTCTCTAATTGATTGCTAGAATATTGCTTATGAGAGCAAAACCCCCTATCCTTGCATGAGGATATACTATATTTTATACTGCAGTACTTGTGCGCATTATGCCAATAAGTTATCATCTCCCCATTACATTGGCTTATTGTCAAGAGCCAAATAATTTTTTTAGATGTGCGATTTATATTCTAATTACTCCACCACAACGCACAAAGATGAATCCCAAAAATGGCTAGGAATATATGTTGGATATGAATCTCCTTAAATAATATCTTGAAATAATGACTGGATATTTAGTGTTTATTGTTATCAGTCTTTCCAACATGAGGGGGAGAGAATAAATAGTTGGAAATATAGAGTGCATCATTATCTCATATAGATCCTAAAACAAAGAAAATATGAGAAAATGATATTATACATTGACTGCCAAATGGTTTAACTGACCAATAAGTCTAATATTCCAGCTGTAAATGCTCCAATTCATATTGTACATGAAAAATGATCGATTCCAAGATAAAAATTATCAAAAAAAGGAAAGGAGCAAATGATTAAGATGGTCATAATATGGAGACAATTTTTAATCATGAAGACATAACTTTCATTAAACCTGGAGGAGTTTCAGGTACCTGAAAATAATGAAAATAAAAAGATCTCTATTAGTTATGTCATTGCTGGAGAATGTTGGAACCATAAAGATATAGTTGTCGACAACATTTTGCATAAAATGAAATGATGAAACAAGACGAGGATCTTGAAGCTAATTTTGTTGATGATGATTGGCCAAAATATAAAGACGCAATTCAAATTTAAAGTTTTTGGACCTATAGTCCAAACATGAAGGTGTAATGTCAGTGGGGTACAAATGTGAAAAAACTATAATAAATTGTTGTAGCACAAGAATTTTGCAAAAGTCTGGCACCTATTATATGAAAATATATTCTCTTGTGGTGGATGAAACCATGTTGTCCAATTAGCAAGTGCACTAGTCATACAAGTAATAAAAATGATAAGTAAAGATCGTTCCCACGAGGAATTGTGTCAAGCACTGATTATTCACTTGCTATTGATTTGAGTCAACCAAAAAGATTTGATTTGCATGAGTTTCTTGTCACTAGAAATGTAATTGCATAAAATAAGATAAGTTTAAAACACAAAGATATGAATATAATTTAAAACAGTAGTCAGATATCAATCTCCCTCAAGTATGAATTTATGAATGAATCAATTTCCATCATGACTTCTCTATCATGTGATGTTAATCAACCTTTTACTTATCATCAAGATGTAATGTCTTACTACCTTGATGGGTACATTAATCAGAAACCCCAATGTCTTGGTGATTCCTTTCATAATACTTGCATTAATTACTAAGGTCTTAAGATTACATTAATATTATAGCATCAATGTCTTGACTACTATAATACTAATGATGAAGTTGTCAACTTTAAAACAATGCAAACATGTCTGTTCTACATCATTTCATAAACAAGAATGATTGATCAAGACAACTTCATACAAGTCACATAATAGGAAAACATAACTTCACATTAATTATTTATAAATACACACTTGAGTTCCATTGAGTCAGACTACAAAGGACTCTACTCAGACATAATGAAATTAAATACAAGAGAAGAAGAAAGAACAAACTCCATTGTCATGGTAGTGAATCTTCAATCTTCAATTGCAATGCTACACTACTCCTAAGAATTATTGTTTAAAAAGAAAGAATTCAGATCCTAAGATCTGATATATGAGAGGAGAGTAGACAATTGAGAGAGAAAAAACTATCTAGTATCCCATTTTTTTCTCAGGCCTTTTTCCTTTGTTAGTGTTACAAATCTGCTGAAAAATAATGTGGACGCTAAAACGGTCATAACTGGGCGTTTTAGCGTCCGGCTTGATGTGTAACCAACTGCTTTCAACTGACTTGGGCGCTAAAACGGTCTGAATGAGCGTTTTAGCGTCCATGACTGATAACCTCCCAACTGCTTTCAACTGACTCCAACGCTAAAACGCTTGATTCGAACGTTTTAGCGTTTCAGAACAGAGAAGAATTGCACATTAGAGCGCTAAAACGCTCAGTGTAAGCGTTTTAGCGCTGGGCTCCAGAGGCTTCCAATTCTGATTTGCAGCAGCGCGCTAAAACGGTCTGTGTGGACGTTTTAGCGCTCAGCACCAGTAACTTCCTTCTTCAAACTGCAGCAGCGCGCTAAAACGGTCAGTGTGGCCGTTTTAGTGCTCAACACTTGGGCAATTTTCTCCTCCAGAATCTTCTTCCTTCTTTTGATGCTTTTTGGGCTTCCTTTCCCTATAAGACAATGTAGATTTTCACAAAGCTCTCAGAACTTGTAATTCAGGAAATATTAAAACATTAACCTCCTTATTCAACCAATTATTCATACAAATTAATCCTAATTTGTGCTGAAAAACCTGATGAACCAGGAGTTTATCAAAATTCCCAGATTTGGACATTACTGTCCTCAGTAATGCATCTGCAACAAAGAGGGATTCCAGGTTCTTACAAATGAAACTCATGAGGATAGACTGAATTCAACAAGGGATCACATTGATACAACTTACAACCATGCAATATCTTGTTTCTCATGACTTGGACAACATCCTATATGCTTTTCAATAGATTAGTACAGATGACATACAGAGACTTCCAAACAACACACCCCCTCACTAGGATCTTCTAAAAAATTATGAGAATTTAACTCTCATGCACACTAGTGTTTAGGGATTAATATGTCACTCATTCTTCACTGCACTCAAACTTCCATAGGCTTGCCCCTATTCTCGTTATTCATGGCATAAATGATCTATAAGGTAGATCAAAAAGGTCTTAACATGGTTGGCAATGAGGCTTGGTGTATGGCTTGACTAGAGGTAAGGCTTTCTGTGGCAGGAAAAGTTCAGATCAAATGAATCAGATTTAGATAAGGGGGAATCATATTATATGTCATTTCCTTCCTAATTCCCCAATCTTTCTTCCTTTTCATTCTTTGACTTTCTTCCTCCTTTTCTTCCAGACACTTTGTGTCTTTTACAAAAAATTTCTTCTTGTTCTTTTTCTTTCAGACACTTTATGTCTTTTACCATTTCACTTTACCTCCTCCAAAAACTTAAACACTTTGTGTTCTACAACCCTTTTTTTTCTCATGTTTCAGACATCTTTTTCATTTACTTATTGCAAAGATACCTTACTTCCCACAAAACACTCCACCCCTTATCACTTATCTGAACTTTTCAGTCTAAAGGAATGGATGTGAGAGTACATTAACAACAGATTAGGCTCAAAGGTTCATGCAACAGGAACTTAAGGTTTTACCATTTAACTTTCTGGTCCAAGAAGAAAATTCCTCTACCTTATGCATCATTAACCATTTCAAACAAGAAACAAGGCAAGTTCTAGAGTTACTCATGCAGTGAAATGCTCTCTGAACAAAAATTTCTGTATAGGCTCAATTTCCTCACAGTTCAGAGTGCATGCTTGACTTCCTCTCTATGCATCACAACTAATCTCTCTACTCTTACACATTGAATGAATCATGCAAATATTTCATTTCTCAACATGCAAGGCATAAGATTGTATCCTTAATTTGATCAATCATCTAAAACTCTGATCAATCAAATCCTCATGAAATTTCATAAAAGAAAACGAAAAGTTTTTATCCTAATTCTAGATTCTAGACTACACTAAAAATTACTCACACTAAGAAAAACTAAAGAAAAGAGATTGAGATGTTCCCTGTTTTGGCTCATCCACTCGTGTGACCTCTCCATGTAGTATTCACTTGCCATTCAATCACATCACACCCACAATTCCCAGATTTAAACGTTGTTGTCCCCAGCAACTAATTTAAATCTAAAACAGTAGTGGATCACTGAAACACATTCACATACAGTTAATATCATCAGTACTATCAGAAATGTGAATCTACAAACAGTGAAATCTCAATGTACAGTAACGGCTTACAAAATAACCAATATAAATGTACCAACAAAATAACCAAATATTGAAAAAGCAAAACAAAATAACAGCAGGAAAACTGCAAATCATGACTCCACAAAAGATGCAGTCGCCTCATCATCAGAGTCAAAGGGGTCTCCTGGGTCAGACTGCGGGAGCGGTGTATAATCTGTCTGTGCAG
This sequence comes from Gastrolobium villosum, assembly GCA_032173675.1. Lineage (NCBI taxonomy): Eukaryota > Viridiplantae > Streptophyta > Magnoliopsida > Fabales > Fabaceae > Gastrolobium > Gastrolobium villosum. Next base: position 3,117 of record JAVKPL010004861.1, on the reverse strand, counting down.
CACCTGTACTGGTCCCTGCTCCTGTACTAATCCTGACTGATGGTCCGGCACCATCCTGACTCCCAGCAACTGGCTCCCCACCCGGGACCTGAACATCCTGCTCAATGTCATCATCATCAGAGGACTCGCTGTCATCACGCATATGGGCGGCAGCTGCTGCCTCGAAAGCATCCTCCTCTTCAGAATGAGGGTACACAGCAGGCTGAAAAGTGGACGTTTCAAGTCCCTGGGCCTCACAAATGTCGTTCAGCATCTTTATGACATGTGTCTGGAATGACTGCTGACCCGCCTGCATAAATTTGAGGCGACGACGTAAGTGGCCCATACGCGTATCTCCATTTTTCAACCACTGTTCCCCTGACCTAATTCGCTCTTCGAAGTCAAAGTCCTCTGACTTCTCTCCTTGCTTCCTCCCCGGTGTCAATCCCTTGGGACCTTCCCCTCCAATTCTTAACTGATCCCTAATCAGCTTGGCATCAATTTTGGGGTGCAATTTGACTTGCACTCCATTATCAGTAATGTCAACTCCAGCTTTCTGGCATAACAACTGAATCAGAGAGCAATGGCCAAGAGAGAATGTACTGGTGTCAGAATGGGCCATATCATAAATACTATCTTGAAGAAGGGTAGGCAACTCTAGTTTCCCTTTATTCATGATAGTGGAAATCAAAACAGACCGCATCAAGTTCACCTCCGCCTGATTAGATGAAGGCATGATATTAGAGACAACAAAATGGAACCAGACTCTTGCCTCTCCATTTAACTGCCTCAACCACAGCAGTTTGGGGTTGACCCCATCCTTTGTCATCTCCCATTTCTCCCCAGGTTTTGCAACTGTGTTCAAAATGGTTTCAGCCGCCCCCAATTTGGTCCATCCCTCAAAATTAGGATCCCTCCTTCTGGGTGGAACATCAATCTTCCGCCAATTTCGGCGGAAGTCACAAGTCAAGGCCTGAGTAGTGTCACTGCCTCTTATCTTCAGCAGCTTCTGGATGGTATAGGCATCATATTTTACCTGCTTACCCCTCACCCAACTCGTGAAGGTCCTTTGCCCTCCTTGATCTCCATTGTAAGCATTGGCAAAAAACTCCCGGGCTATAGCCGGGCTGCTGTTCACCAATATCTCCCCAAAAGTGACCCATTCCCGTCCCCTCAGTTGAGACTGGAAATCTGGGTATTCATCCTTGTCCAAGATGAATTGGCGTTCTCGGACGAATGGCCTATGGGAGGTTTTCTTATTGAACCTATCTTCATGTTCGGCACTTCGCCAGAAATGCTCATCATATGCAGGAGGTGGTGGTGCTGAAGTTTTGGCCCCTCGTGACCTCTTTTTGTTCTGTTTCTTTGGTGGTGAAGCCGACATATCTTGTGTAGTGAGATGAACGAAATTTGAGAGTGAAATGTGCAAGGGTATGCAGAGAGTGTGTGTAGAGTGAATGTGAAGAAGAAGAGTAATAGAAAAAATGAGGGAAAATAACCGTGTATTTTAATTTTAAGTGACTCGGCGCTAAAACGTTGAGACGTCACCGTTTTAGCGCCCAAGACCAGATAAGTTACACACACGTGGTGTGCAACTCCGCGCTAAAACGGTCATAATGAACGTTTTAGCGCACTGGACCAGAGAGCATTTCACTTATTTTATTTGTAGAGCGCTAAAGCTTTCAGTTTGAACGTTTTAGCGCTCCAAGTCAGAGAGCTCTTATCTCAAAAGCCTTGTAGAGCGCTAAAGCGTTCAATTTGAACGTTTTAGCGGTACAAGTCAGAGAGTTCACCTTTCAGAATCCTTGTTGAGCGTTAAAGCGTTCAGTTTGAACGTTTTAGCGCTTCAAGTCAGAGAGCTCCCACTCAGTGCAATCACCTGGACACTAAAACGGTCATATTGAACGTTTTAACGGCCAGCACTTGTCAAAAAATTTCTTTTCTCTCAGTATTCCCTCTTCTCTTCTTTCCACAAAATCTAATAACCAACAGTACATACCTGGTACAGTGGGTTGCCTCCCACTCAGCGCGTGTTTAACGTCGCGAGCCTGACGAGTATGAATTAACTTACCTCTAACAAGGCAACTGAAATCAGTTGCCTATCCACAGCAGATCCAATGTACAGTTTTAACCTCTGACCATTTACAGTGAAGCTTTGGTCAAAGTCATGAGAACAGATTTCAACTGAGCCATAAGGCTTCAAGCTTTTAACCACAAACGGTCCAGACCAACGGGACCTCAACTTGCCTGGAAATAACCTTAACCTGGAGTTGAACAACAACACCTGGTCCCCTTCTTTGAAGTCCCTAGGTGTGATCTTTCTATCATGCCACAATTTAGTTTTCTCTTTGTACAGGCTGGCACTTTCATACGCTTGCAGGCGGAACTCATCTAATTCATCCAATTGCAGCAACCTTTTTTCACCTGCTGCCTTGGAATTAAAGTTTAAAAACTTGACTGCCCACAATGCTCTATGCTCCAACCCAACAGGCAGATGGCATGCTTTCCCAAACAACAATTGGAATGGAGACATTCCAATTGGAGTTTTAAATGTTGTCCTGTAAGCCCACAAGGTGTCATCAAGCTTTTTGGACCATGTTGTCTTGGCATTCCCAACAGTTTTCTCCAATATTCTCTTCAACTCCCTGTTGGAAATTTCCAATTGACCACAAGTTTGTGGATGGTATGGAGTGCTTATCTTGTGTCTAACCCCATATTTTTCAAGAGCATATTCAACCCACCTGTTATCAAAATGAGTGCCCTCATCAGTGATGATGGCTCTTGGAATTCCAAATCTGGCAAATATGTTCTTCCTCATGAAGGCAATCACAACCCTTGAATCATTTGTTGGAGTGGCTATGGCTTCTACCCATTTAGAGACATAGTCAACTGCCACTATAATATACTTGTTAGAGTAGGATGATGGAAAAGGTCCCATAAAATCCATACCCCAAACATCAAAAACTTCCACCTCCAGAATGTTGTTTAAAGGCATCTCATGTCTTCTGGAGATGTTTCCGGTTCTTTGGCAATTGTCACATGCCTCCACATATTTTCTGGCATCCTTGTACAATGTAGGCCAGTAAAAACCACTCATCAAAACCTTGGTTGCAGTCCTTTCTCCTGCAAAGAGCGATG